>PVJN01008579.1:2500-62500 GCA_004026805.1 Lasiurus borealis | reverse complement strand
TTATTTTTTCAATGCCTAGAAATAATTACATATGTAACAGAGAAGCATTGTTATACTTTATAGTACCATATAATGTGTAGGATTGTGGCACAAATGATACTGCTCATGTCATATTAAAACTAGACATTGCCCAATTATGCTTATTAAGTTTATTAACATAAGGCATTTATGTTGGTGAATGTAAGGGTAATGCACAGCACTATATACGCTTCTGATAGTACATAGTGTAAGCTGGCACATTTTCAGGTCATTTTTAGGAACAATTATGAAAGCCTTAGGAAGATTTATTGTCAAATATTTTGCTTTAAGGATTTAATACTAAGGAAATAGACACACACATAAAGATAAACATGCAAAGATGGTCACCACAGCAACATCTCTCCTTCTTTTAAATTTTTATTAAGGTGAATTTTGAGCCGCACTGTAGAAAATAGAATAATAGAACACCAAACATCAAACTTGACCAGATCATGGCCAGCCATGTTCGATTCTCACCTCTATCTCTCCCTCAAATATTTTTTTGAAGTAAATCCAACACATACTATATTACTTCTAAATATTTTGGCTTATAGCACTGAGAAATTAGGCCTCTTAAAAAAAAGTGTCATTATACTATTGTTACACCAAAATATTAAGAGTAATTCTTTCATGTCATTATATATTCATATGGTTTGTTTAAATTGGAATGCGTATAAAGTCTACCCATTGCAGTTGGTGGAAGTATCTTTTTAAAGTGTTTTGTTAATTTAAAACTTCTTTCCCATTTTTATTTTCCCTTGTCCTTGTTTATTGGAAACAAAACAGGGTTGTTGGTCCTATAATTCCCGGTCTGGATTTTGCTGATTGCATCCCCGTAGTATAGTTTAACATGTCCCTCTGTTCTTTGTATTCCTGCAAGTTGACAGTTGGATCTATAGGTTTAATCATATTTTGGTTTAAAATGTTTCCCCTGCAGGATTGTTTCATAGATTGTATATGTTCTTATATCAGGTGGCACATGTCTACTTTCTTCCTTTTTCTGTGTGTGATATTGGCGGTTAAGTGATGCTCAGTGCCCATATCTGTTAGTTTATTTGGGATTGCAAAATGGAGATACTCTGATTCTGTGACTTCTTTTTCATATGTTAGTTGGAATCATCTATGAGGAAAAACTTTCCTCTATCTACTATTTAATTATTCAGTGGTCTAGTTTGCAGCATTATTCCTTTTAGGACAAAATTGTAGACAATGAAAATATGTAACAACAGGTGATGTGGATAAATTATGCGATAGTCATATGATAGAAATTTTATATAATTAATATTTAATTCCATATAAATCATGTTTTAGAAGATTAGAAGAATACCTGTGAAAATGTTTAATATAGTAAATTTATTAAGCAGTTTTTGAAAGAGTAGGTATGCTATCCTATATAATAAAAGCCTAATGTGCAGTTCGACCAAACGGCCGAACGACTGGTTGTTATGATGCGCACTGATCACCAGGGAGCGGGAGCTGCCCCCAGCCCGCAGGCCCCAGGCCAGCCAAGGCAGGGGGTCCCCAATCACCTCGCTGGTCACCTCACAGAGGGAGGCGACCAGTGGCAAGGGGCGGGGCCAGTGAGTGGTCGGCGCCAGGTTGGCCAAGACGAGTGCCAGTCACCCCACAGATCGTCCCTGATTGCCGGCCAGGCCTAGGGACCCTACTTGTGCACTAATTTCATGCACCGAGCCTCTAGTGTTCTTCGATTTTCCCCAAGTTCTTTCATGTAGGGCAAATAATTGCTGAGAGAATAAAGACCAAATATTTACTTTATATAATGGTATACAGTGGTGAACCCTCAGTGATGGGAATAGGATTCTTTATGTTTTCTTCTTTATATTTTTCAGCTTTTCAATCGAGATCATATATTCATTTTATATTAACTTTTCTTACCATCTATTCAAATGAGCAAAGCATAGTCTAGGGACTGATTTGATTGTTCCCAAAAGATCATCTTGTCCCATCTTTCAGTCCATGAATTTAACCTATAGAATGTTGTCATTGCAGAGGCACAAATAGATTACTGCAAACTGAGTTAAGTGCTGTCTTCTCTAATAGCTTTTTGTGGTATGTTTTTTTTCTTATTATATTTGTAGTAGAGGTCCAGTGCATGAAATTTGTGCAAGGCGGGGGGTGCGGGGTCCCCTCAGCCCAGCCTGGACCCTCTCCAATCCGAGACCCCTCGGGGGATGTCTGACTGCCGGATTTGGCCCGATCCCAGAGATCAGGCCGAAAACAGCAATTGGACATCCTTCTCACAACCCAGGCCCACTGGCTCCTAACTGCTCACCTGCCTGCCTGCCAGGTCTCCCCCAACTACCACCCCCTCCTGCAGCCTTGTTGCCCCTAACTGCCCCCCTTCCCCACCCCCGCCAGCTTGGTGTTCGGTTGTTACTGTGAGGGCATCGTGATCAATTTGAATATTACCCTCTTATTAGTGTAGATACTCCAATGCTTTGCACAAGGCCTGATACACAGCAGCATCGGTAAATATGTTGACTTGAACAAGTGCTATGGTAGGCTGATCTGGTGTCATGGGTAGACTTACCATGTTGATTGTTCATGCCCAGTTCATGGTTGCTCCTTTATCCTGCATTACTTACCTTAAGTGAAATATTTCCACCTCTGCTTTAGAGAGCTAATGGTCTCTGGTTTGGAATCTGTGGACTTTCCATAGGGTAGAGTGTTTAGAATATCCCTCATTGGTGAATGAATGAACAATGATCAGTCTATCTGGATTAGCATGTCATTCAGCTGAAACCACCTCAGTATGTCATCTCTTGATTCCATATTTTGTTATTTTTATCTTGTTCTAAGTTATTTTAATTTTTTTGTATCTAGGGGGAAATTATTGTCTGTCTATGTGCTTTATTTAGAAACTTGATCATATCTGATTTCATGCATGTTAATATTTTGTCTTCTCATGAAGACAGCAGATCTTATACTGCACTTGCTCTGATGGTAGATGCTTAATTAATAGTTGTTGAATTAATTACAGCGTTGTTGTTCAGTTATTGGTATAAAGCTTACCTTTGTTATGGTCAGTAATTTTTAGGATGGGAGAGATGGGAGAAAATAGTGTTTCCTTGCATTGCCTTCTTTGACTTGCTACCAAATTAAAATTTAGTGTAGGACTAAAAATTAAAAGTTCTTTGAAATCCTAATTCATTCGAAAAGATTTACTGAATGTCTAATGTGCGCTAGGCCTTGTTCTAGATGCTAGAGACACAATAGTGAACAAAATAGACAGAAATTCCTGTGTTTACGGAATTTACATTCTTGTGGATCTAATCATAGTAATTGGCTGCATATGCATTCTGTGATAATGTATGATGATTTCCAAGAAACCATTAACAACATCTTAAAATATTTATATCAGATTGATTTGTAATCAACTATTCATTAGCTTATATATGGTTATAGTTATAATGCAGGTTTTGCAATAGCTTGGTAGTAAGAAGAAAAGAAACATTTATTGAATATTTACAATTTGCTAAGTTCTTTATTAAGAATTTTGATACACCTTATTTAACTCCCACAGTAAGTTTGAAAGGCGGTAGGTATTATTTTCTTTTTTGTTTGTTTGCTTACATATTTGTACATTTTTTGTTTGTTTTATTTTGTTGATGTTGTTAATCACCAGAAGACATTTCCCCATCAATTTTTAGAGAGAGAGGGAGGGAGTGGGACAGACACAGAGAGAAAACCATCGATGTGAGAGAAATACATCAATTAGTTGCCTCTAACACGAGCCCTGACCAGGGCCAGGAATTGAGCCTCAGCCGAGGTACGTGCCTTGACCAGAATTGAATCCAGGACCCTTCAGTCCATGGGCCAGCACTCTATGCACTGAGCCAAATCGGCTGGGGCTATTTCTGTTTTTATTAATTAAAAACTGAGGCTCAGAGATGGTAAGAAGCTTGCCCAGGATCACATAATAAGCGGCAGACCCTTATTCAAAGTCCTTTTAATCCCATAGTGTTTCTTTCCTAAGCATTGCTGTGGAGAATGTGCCATACATTATTAGTTTTTAGACAAATGTTCCAGAATGATATATTTGCAGGTATGGCAGATATGATATGGTTTCTTAGTGTGTGCTTTATTCATGATGCTGTACTTTATACATCAACGTATTCATAAGGCGTTTGTGGGTAACGTGGAAGTCAGTTTATTAGACAAAAGGTATGGTAATAGCCCAAAGTGACCTGAAGTGCTTTGTCACAATATTTAACATGTTCAATTTGAAGAACCAATAGTAGATGTTATTCTAGTTCATTGTTACCATGTTTCATTGATTCTAAAAAGTTTATTTCCTCCCCACATTTTAACATTTTTGGAAATTAGCATGCCTCTAATAATCAATGTTATGTCATGGTATAATAGGCCAAAAATTTTTCTTTAAAATAGTGCATGTATTCATGGTGAGTCTTACAACTGATGGTGTCTTAGATTTGATGAAATATAATTATTTACATTTGGCAACACCCAGATTATGTATGTGCACTGTATTTTCAAAAGGCTTCATAGACCTTATTTGAATGATCAGATTAATTTGTGTTTTTAATGGTTTAGACGTATGAGATAAATGCTTATACTTAAAAACTGCCTCTGCAACTTTATTTTTACTTACTCTGCATTATAACGGTTTGGATGTTTTTAGAATATCTATTAATATGCCAGCAAAGTACAGGTATATTAGGTTATTGTATATTTTGAGGAATTGCTTATTGTATGCATTTTGTGATAATGTATAATAATTCCAAAGAAACCATCCAAGTTTTCAAGTCATTAACTCACTCCTTTCCCTTAAGTATATACTGAGATAAATCACTACGATTTCAGGATTTCTTTTGAGAATACTAAAAAGCAGGCAGTCTACTAGTAATTAATATAAAATTGTAGCTTAACGTTTTACTAACAATAATAAGATGAACATAACTACTTCTTTTGAGTTTTGTTCTTACTTGATCTATGTCCGTGAGAGTCTGCTGAACTTTATGAATGATGGGAAATTTGGTACAATTTAGGATATACGTGTCTTTGATTTTCACATGTTGTAACTGATGTCAAAAGGAGATTTTGCATTCACAGCCTAAAGGTAGTCCGTGGCATTTAATATTCAGGTACACTGGAAGTTGAGCAAAACGATGAATTGTGCTTTTTTGACATGGTTTGCCTTTTGAAAACGGTAATGATGATGTGTAACATTAACCCTTACATATTTTTAAATTACCCAAACAACATAAAACATGTTGTTTTCATGTATTAGTGTTTAGGTCCGGTAGTGTGTGGTTATATAAGGATTCATTTACATGAAGAAATGAGAAATTTTAAAATATTCAAGAATAAGGTCAGTACTGTACTGAAAAATTTTAATTTACAGTGCTTTTTTTTTTTTTTTGCAGAAGTATAAATAAGGACCTGAATTAAGTTTACCTTATAAAGACCAAAGCTAAAGCTGTTGGAGAAAAACCAACGTTTTAAATCATGCTAAGTCTCTTCCTATTTTCACTCATCCTCTCGCAGAGCATTGACAAAAATATGAAATTGATTTGGTTGAAGGGTGTTAAAGAGCCGACAGCCAAATGTCACAAACAATGAATGGCCGCTGTGTTGAAAAAATCAATAGGGAGGTTAAGCTGGTCTTGTGAAAGACTTGGCAGACTGCTCTGTTCCAGGAAGATATCTGTCTTCTGGTCTTGGTTGCATGATCAAAAGGAAAACTTGATAGGTTTAATGAAGGGAGATACTGTAAAACTGACAACAGAAATATAGACACCGTGGTAAACTGTACTGCACATCAGTGAGTGGTGCTATTAGAGACATTTTTCAGTCTGAAAAAAAATATTTAGAGGTAGAGATGTCAGAAATATTAGCATTCTTTTACTTTTTCATCGATTCCTCTATCACCTAATAAATTTGCCCGAAGTAAACAAAGGTTTGCATTTGGCTAAGTGCATAATAAGATGTTAAATGCTCAAGACAGAATAATTGCCGTGTTAATTAGCAAACTAATTTTCCAAATCTGTTTATTATAGCATTAAAATCTGAACCAAAATAACATCTTTGTCATTCTCAGAATGTATTTCCAAGGTGTTAGGAAAGATCAAGAGCCTGGATAAAAAAGATAGGCATTGACTTGTCAATGAAAATAGGAAGTCGTTATTGAAAACCAAGATGGGATTTATGATTCATTAGTCCACCCCACAGGCGATTAGAAGATATTTTATAGAAGCATTCTCCTTTTCACTTTTATTGATAAACAGTATGTCGGCCTAAAAAAATATTTCACCGTGGTTTGATCAGAGATATATATTATGAAGCCTGACATTTTAACACATATCAAATAGGATTAAGGTCATTTATAGATTATGTCTTTTGCAGTTAACTGTTCATTTTTATCAGCTTTAAACCAAGTAATCTTTGTGTGAGCATTATTTTTTTCATCCGAATTTCTTGAAAATTCTTATTCTAAAATCAGTTTATTTCCTGAGTGCTCCTTGTGCATAAGTAATTATGCTAGGCACCAATATCCTTAATTAAGAGCATTTGTTTTTAAGTTTAGTGATTTCAAAAAAAAATTGTTTAATAGGCAGCTCCATTTTTTGTTTATGAGCCTTTATTAGATATGGCGGTCTCTTTGTGTAAGTCTGTGAGTGGATTTAAGAACAAGGCATCATTCGTTTAAAATCCCCAAATGTGATAATTCAGTTGAGAGAAGATGATAACCTACAAAACACATAAATAAAAAGGGAAGGAAAAAAGGGAAGGATGTCAGGCAGATTTTCTGCAAGTGGACGCCGCAATAAAAATGCCCCCCACTTTGTCGGGATGGTATTTGGAGGGCCGCTGCCATATGTTACTTTCCTTTTTAGCTGGGATTATGCCATCATTATTGCTGATAAAAGCTGTTTACTGCCTTGGCAAAGGAATGATGCTTGGAGCAGTTATGGAAACCGCCATTCAGTTTACAAAAAAGTTCATTTAGTGCCAGATGCTAGAATCCTAGCTCTTTATTATCTTTTCCCATTATTAGATCCATCCATTGTCTGTCCTCCCCCCCCCCCTTTTGTAATAGAATGTTGTTTCTTATACCTGTTTTAATTCAAGCTGTTGATGGGAGAGGTTATCTAGATTATTACATCCCCCATGTTATAACTGATCGGTGCTAAAGATGGGCAATTTGGCTGCCGGAATCATTGACTGTATTTGGAATAAGCACCGCAGTGTGCGATGCGATTCCAGTTTCTACACGTCAGGCAGAGGTTGGTTCGATCTTTGAATAAACTGTTGGCTGATGTGCAGTCTCTGGAAGCTTTGAAGGTGGGTGTTGTTTTGGGTCAATTTATCACATTGTTTTTTATCCTGTTCCGAAACATGTTAGAATTGAAAGTGAAACAGAATTCTTTTTTTCCCCAGGAAATATTACAGTCATAGTTCTTATAACTTTTTATGAGAATATTCCATTTCCAGTTATTCCTCTGAAACTTTCCTCCGCTTCTAAACCCAATATTTGATAGTGATCGCATGATTGGATTGCTCTGCCTTGGGAATCTGTGAATGCTTAATAACAAACTTTTGTTGTTGATAATTAGCATATTTAGCAATACCTCGTAGGCCTTTAGTATATACTTACTGCTTAGTATAAGGCAAAGAGATTGTTTGATTTTTTTATGTTTTTTAATCTATATTTTATTAAGATACGTGTGTCTTTCAGAGCCTTAAGTATATTCTCCTTTTTCTCAATTTGCAGTTCTGTCAAGTCAGTGTGTGTATAGCATGTGACTTATTGGCCCACCCAGAGGTCACATCCTTGAGTTTGGTCTTTTTCCACACCTCAGAATATAAATTACGCTCCTGACCTGAATTTAGAACTTACTTAAGTGCAGAATTTAACTTTTAAAAATAATATTGACAAATCAGGGTTTTACTGGCTTATCTTAATATATAAATATAGACCGTAGTTCTAAACAAAGTTTCTTTAAGTATATTTTTTACTCTCATGTTTTCTTTTTTGTTGGAACTATCACCAAGAGGGAAAGGTCCAAAACAGTATAAAAATCACATTTTTGGTACAGTAATTTTTACATAAACAAGGTCAGCCATTTGCTAGAAAACTATACTTAATTTAAAATACACTGAAAATACTCAGCACTGGATGCCACAAAGAAGCCCTGAAAATTCAAACTTTTGGGTGTTTTTGGATGGGAAAAGAAAGGAAAAGTCATCTTCAAATGTATCCAAGAATAGAATTTAATAATAAAAAAATTTCGGTGTCAGATTGAAGTTTAAAATTTATAATCACCTGGGTAAAAGTATCCCCCTGTTGAAAGTAGAGATCATTTGCCCCAACTGGGTGGTTCAGTTGGTTGGAGCATCGTCCCAAACTCCAAAATAGGTATGGGTTTGATGTCAGGTCAGGGCATATACCTAGGTTGTGGGTTTGATCCCTGGTCTTGGAGCATACAGGCGACAACCAATGTTTCTCTTTCTCCCTTCCTCTCTTTTAAAAATCAAACGTATCCTCAATTGAGGATTAAAATATGAAAGTTGAGATCATTCGAGTTTATGTGCACCTTTTTTTGAAATAATTTTTATGGTTATGAATGAATGTTTATTACCATCTTGAATTACCTATAAATTATCACAATTTTTAAAATGAGTGTTAAAAAATACACCCAAATGAAAGTTTATAGACATTTTATAGAGTTGATACTTTGCTGCTTAGTATTAGTTAATAAAATAACATTAATGTGAAAACTGTGCATTTATTTAAGCAAGAACATTAGTAGATTAATACATTAAACATTACATATTAACGTGAAAAGACCCTGTAAAAAAGTTGGTCCTTGGTAAATAGTGAAGATTTTTATTATCAGTGAGCTAGATTTTATCAAACATGGGGTAACCAAGTCAAATGAAGTCAGTTTAATTTTATCTTCCTGGTTTTTCTGCATGGAGGTCTCGACATGAATTCCATCTTTTATTGGTTAAATAACTGAAACTCATTCTCTGTTATTTGTAACATTAAGAAAAATTTCAGATGTCACCAGTAAGACTCTACAACAAAACCAGGCAGAATGGGAATCAGAACTGTAGTTTCATTTTTATCTGAAAATCAGTTTACGGAGGCTCAACTTTAATACACTGATGTCATATTGAATCTGTGATATTTTTATTAACACATTTTGGCAAACTAAGCTTTTCAGTTTCTTTCTGCTAATAAATTTCTATAAATCTAATAACTTACATTTATAAAATTTATAAAGCACTTCATAGAAACTAACTCAACTATTATAAATGTATTATTAATGCTTCCTATTAATATATGCTTTGCTAGTGTTATTCTCATTGATTTTTATTTACTTTTATTTTCAAGGTAAAGATTTTTTTCCCTTTAAAAATTTTTTCTTTCAATGATAATTATCCTCTCATCATTGTAGATATTATCTTGACAGTATATCAAAACTGTGCTTTTACTAGAGCACGGTGTTACTTTGTATTAACTGTGTTTTTTTTTTGTTTTTGCTTTTATTGTAATTATGTGGGGAGAATGTGACTTTTTCCCTGTTTAGATAGATGCATCTAGAACCAAATGAGGGCAGTAAAGTCTAATAGAAAGCTTTACCAATGAAAGTTTTGTTTCTCTTTCCGCAATACCTTGTTCCCCCTTCATGTACCCTGGGAAATCATACTGATCAATAGTTCCCATTTCAGTACAACTGCAGCAAGCATTGCAACTGTGTAAAATTTACAACATTGTCTGCTGTAAATTTTAATTGGAAAAACCTTATAGCTCTGCTCTCTATCTTTGGAGCTTTAAATCTATATGATTTTTTTTAAATAAAAAAATTTACAACATAATATCGTGTCATACAATTTTTATAGACACGTAATATAAATAGGACAAAAAACCATAGCCTTATTGGAAAAAAATAACTGTAAAAATATATTTTAATACTTAGCGCATTCAACATTTTTTTCTACGGAAACAATGGACTTGGTGGAGTAATTTAATGAATGCTGTAAATAATTATGAACAATATCAGGCAGGGGATATTAACAAATAAATATATTAATAAGAGATATATTCTGTGGTCTCTGCGACTCCCCTGTGGGGGCCTGTTTGTGAATCAATGTGAAATGCTCTGTGTAGAGCGAGTGTTCTGAACCCAGAAGACTGTGAGAAAAATGTTGCCTCCTGCACAGCTTTATTTCTGTCACCCGGGTCAGGCCGAGAATGCTGCGTGATACAGTTATTGACTCTCATCTGGGCATAAACACAAGTCCTCAAGCACCAGCCCAATTAATAATTTGCATAATTAACATGCATATTAAATAGGGACTGGCCTTGCATCTGTATTTGCAGTGACGGGGTAATGAGGGCTAACGGAGCGGCGCCTCGGGCCTGTGTTAGCAGACGCGTGGCAGTGGTAATTTCTGCCCGGATTGACAACTGCTAGACAAGCAGTCCCAGCATAAAGCTAAACCCCGTTTGGCAGCATTAATCGTTGACAAACTGCTCTTAAAGCTGTAACATTGTTTCTGTCAGTTGTTTGGTTTGATGTCACTGTTAGACATAATAAATCAATAGTGTCAGAATTTGGTAATGTTTATAGCTAGCAAGGTTTATTATTTCATATGACTGTCATGTACAAGTAGTGGCTATCACGGCTGCCTCTAAATTATCAAAGACAGACTATTGCTTTAGAATATACTTCTGTAATTCTTGTGCCCGCTAATTCTTCGCCATCTGGAAATGCTTTGGGTGGGTCTGCCTGCCCCATTTCAGTGGAATACTCATTCCTTCATGCAGTATGTTCATGATTTTTAAAAGCACACAATTGATTTTTTGAAAGTTGATTATAGCTTTAAATTAGGAGGATATACTTAGCTTTCTCAGCTTTATCTTTGTCACACATGCTAAATATCATCAAATTTTGAAAACAGAATGCAAGGGTGCTGAGCTTGCTCAAGAGTAGGATTTTAATTTCAGAGGGTTTTAAGTATATGTAGGAAGGAAATGATATAGGCAGTTGGTATTTATAAAGAGAGTTCTTCAGAGATACCTTTTCATTAGGTAAAATTCCTTCTCTTCTTATTCTTGTCCTCTAATCATTTTTTAACATCTATATTATGTCGTCTCACACACATTATTAAATATTTTAAGATGTTTTTCTTCATTCAGATTTCAAATGTTTCTTTAAAAATTATCTAGCTCTAACCGGTTTGGCCACTGGATAGAGTGTTGACCTGCGGACTGAAGGGTCCCAGGTTTGATTCTGATCAAGGGCATGCACCTTGGTTGCCGGCACATCCCCAGTAGGGGGTGTGTAGGAGGCGGCTGGTTGATGTTTCTCTCTCATCGATGTTTCTAACTTTTTATCCCTCTCCCTTCCTCTCTGTAAAAAAAAACAACACAATAAAATATATTTTTAAAAAATATCATGACAAATTTAAAAAGGGATCTTAGAAGAAAAAGTTAAAAAATTACCTAAAAAGGTAATATTATCTTTATTGTCATTCCATTAAAAGCAGTCCTATTTATAGGACAGAATTTTATATGTGAAAATATTAGCTAAATGTAAACATATTTACTGTGTAGCTATAACATGTTTATGATAAACTAGAGTAAAATAGAGTATTTTTAGTGACTAAGAATGAATTTCTGTATCTCTCTGCCTAGCATTTTGATGTTTCCACTAAAAATGTATGTAAATACTTTATGAGCTACTAATTAAGGAATTTTATGATCTGCCTAAATCTTTTTTTTTAGCAAACTAATAGACAGTTCTTAGTTATTAGCATAAGACGTATATTAGTTCAAAAAGGTGGCGTCATTTGCAGTGGGCCTGACTTAGTTTGGCATAGAAATATTCCCACCTAAAAGGAAATTTAGAGTCGATGGCCAAATAAACATTCTTATGAGCATTATAAGAGCATTTTAGTAAGCATTTGATAAAAAGCATGGCTTGCCCATTGTATTTTTCATTTATTCATGGTATCTTTAAAGCTAAAATTTCAAACCTTATTTCACATCCATTATATGCTTATGTATGTGCATATCATATACATACATTAGCATTGTGCTGCACAGAAACTATATCTCAACAACAACGAGGGTTTTTGGGGGAGGGGGTAATAGGACTTTTTAGAGAAACATTACGTTGAAATGAATGAGTTCTGGACAAAGCCGTTATTTCTAGAAAATAAATGAATGTTCCCCTTTAGGGAAACCTACTTTTGAAAGATTTTGCCATTCTTTTAGGAGTCTTTAATGGTGGCAAATGGAAAATGACTGGCTAGAGATGATAGTGAATCCAATGAGGTGTGTGGCCACTTCTGCCCATCGGGAAGTAGAAGGCTTGTATATGTTCACAGTCAGAGGGCAAGTGGTCCAGGGAGGGTGCTGGAGACTCTTAGAGAGAGAAATGATAGTTGGGGGGAGGCCAGGGTTTGGGAGTTAGTAAGATAGAACGTATTTTTATCTTTTAGGTCTCAGCTGAAATGTCACCTCTTTGAAGGGACTTTCTTAACCACTCTTGCTAGGTTTCCCCCTGTTATTCTAGGACTCCTTCCTTCATAGGACTTATCAAAATTTGTAATAATAATAATAATAATAATAATAATATTTTTTTTTAAACTCCATGGCCCATGAAGATAGAGACCATATCTGTTTGTTTTGCAATGATACTCTTCAGAGGGAAGGTAATGAAGGACACGTCTATGACAAGACATCAGAGGGGCTGGGGAGTTTGAGGAAGAGACTTTTGTCTTGAATACGACCTCTGTGCCCATGTTTGGTACTTTACATACTCGTATCTCCTTAGAATAATCTTACCGGTAGTTATTAATACTTCCGTATTGTAGGTGAGCAAAGAGAAGCTCAAGAGAAGTGAGGTGACCTGCCAGAGATCACATAGCTAGTGACGGCTCAGCTGAGATTCGCATCGTATGTTTGTGATTCTGAAGCTCACAGGATATACCGCGTTACCCAAGCTCCATGGAATGTGTTGTGAGCGGTGGAAAAGGCAGTCGGCACATTTGTCATGGGATTGCTCAGCAGGATCGTGTACTCAGTTACAATGATCTGATACGCATTTATAGCAAAACCAGTCTTCACATTCCCGCTCTTTTCTCTAGCAGTGCTAGAGGGACAGTGAAAATGTGGTTTTATCAGCTTGGTGACTAACTTGCTGAGCCCTTCTTGACGAGGGTTGGCCTGTTGATGCTCCTGTGTGAGAATGGTCCAGGCTGGGTACCACCCTTGGGGGAATTGAAAAGATAAATCCCCGAGATAATCTCCTGTGGGCTTCTCTCGTGGAACCCCGGTTGAGAGAGGCTAAGTTAGGTTGTAAGGCAACAACGGTTCATTTCTAACACCACATCCATGTGAGTCCGTGCTAGGGAAAAGCACGTGTTCCTCTCTGTGTGTCCGTTTTACAGCTCACACAGGATACTTCAGTGCTGACACTTCTGGCCACCAAATGTGGGTCTTCTTGTTCTTGTTTTTGTTTCTTCCACACCGAGCCATTCTCTGCAGCACCAGCCGGGTGTCTGATAGTGTAACTCCATTCCAGCACCGTCCACCTGGAGGTCGCACCAGGTCCCACAGTGCAAGGCTCGGTCTCCCAAGACCAGCCTCAATGCCTCCTCCCCCTCCCTGCCAGACAAGTTCATGTAGTTTCCTGTGCTTCTGATCAGTCGACTATAAATCAGATGCCCCCATGACCCCCTCTCAGGTTCAACTAACCTGCTAGAAGGGCTCACAGAACTAAGTAAAACCGTTACTTTCATTCACTGGTTTGCTAAAGGATATGAAAGGATGCAGGTTAACAGTCAGGTGAAGAGATATATACGGTGAGGGTGGAGTTCCTGACCAGCACCCATTCAGGACCCATCCGCAGCCCAGGGGTAGACACCAATATAAATAGACAGCACCCTATTTCACAGGGGCCGTGCTCATTTTAGCCACATAGGAACCAGGCGAACAGCCACCATCTCTCAAATGCTGTTAGTTGTACTCCCGGAAGTAAAGCAGGCATACCAGCAATTAAAGGTTGTAGGCTCCGAAGGAACAAATGTTCATAATTGTTTTTTTAAATATATTTTATTGATTTTTTACAGAGAGGAAGGGAGAGGGATAGAAAGTCAGAAACATCAATGAGAGAGAGACATCGATCAGCTGCCTCCTGCACGCCCCCTACTGAGGTTGTGCCCGCAACCAAGGTACATGCCCTTGACCAGAATCGAACCTGGGACCTTTCAGTCCGCAGGTCAATGTTCTATCCACTGAGCCAAACTGGTTTCTGCGGTGTTCATAATTCTTGCTCGCAAATCTGTGGTCATAGTCACATAGCCAACCAGAAAGGACCAGGTAGGACAATCTCAGCAGGTGCCTGGAGGGAGAGGAAAGCCGGATTATCAGTGAGCACTACTGAACGGCAGTCACAATTGATCTAAAGAACTCTGGGTAGCCGGTGAAATCACCTAGTGTGATTGAATTTGGATAATTTGAAGTCCATGGCCAATCAAATATATGTTATTGTACTGGGGAAATCAGGAAAGTTTCAGTAAAGAAATGACTGCTAAAGTATTATTGGAGAGCTGAAACCAGTTTGGCTCAGTGGATAGAGCGTCGGCCTGGGGACTGAAAGGTCCCAGGTTCGATTCTGGTCAAGGACATGTACCTTGGTTGCGGGCACATCCCCAGTAGGGGGTGTGCAGGAGGCGGTTGATCAATGTCTCTCTCTTATTGATGTTTCTGGCTCTCTATCCCTCTTTCTTCCTCTCTGTAAAAAATCAATAAAATATATATAAAAAATATTATTGGAGAGCCTATTTAACGATGGTCAACATCATTGGCTATTATGGCTCTCTCCTACAGTCGTCTCTGTTCTCTTAATACTTAATTTTGCAGAGTTGTTTATTTTCTTCTCTTTTAATTACTAATCACACTTCCCCCAGGAAGAACTTTTTAGTTACCAAGTTAAGTCCCTGTATCTGAAAGAAACAGGTAGCAATGGGGAACATGGCTTGTAAGCCAGTAGAGAATGCTCTAAAAAGTGTGTTCCCTGGAACAAATGTTCTGGAAGATAAATGGGGACAGAGGAAATTATCCACGGTCAGAGTGAGTTTGCGAAATGCTAGACTAAACAAAGTTTGGCAGAACTTCCCAGCCTTTAAAAAGCTGATATGCTTTGGCATTCCCCATGAGAATAATTGCCAGATGCAGCATTTTACAAACTGATGTGACTTTCCCTTTAAAAAAACAAGCACAAAGCTTGATGATTATCTTGAGGGACCAGTGTCGGAAGAACACACTCTTCTCTGAGTATTTTGGGAGTCATTTATCAGCGCATACTGTGGGCTCTTTGACACGGCCTAGATTATAGAGGGCGCGGGGAAAAGAGCCACGAGGCTTTATTTGGTTCCTTCTTTTATTTAAAAATGGATAAATTGCGTCTCAGAGGAAAGAAGTCACTGGCCTCTCTGCTCGTATGAAGTTTTACCTTTCATTTTTGGCAATTGCACATGCATGACAACACAAATATTATTGTGCTGATACTTTTCTGAGTGCTTCCTCTATGCATCCATACAAACTGGCTACCAGGAAATCTGAACCCAGACCTTCTGTCTCTGGCTCCTTTTTATAATAGAGAACTATTAAGACTGATTGCTTTTAATCATTGCGAGGAAGATGATTTTTCTGTAAGACTAGATGGCTTAAGAAAATTTACTAACTTTAGTCTCTTTTAGCAGAAGAGGTCTTGTTTGCAGTCTCATGGAGACTGTATCAGGAGCAGTTACATGTATGTGAATATGCTCTTACATTAGGCCTAAACCATGTATCTTTGTGAAAAGAAATTCAATAATCCAAGAAAAAAGGATTGTGTTTCTTAGGGAATTTCTCTAGTATCTCTATAACTGTATTTTTTCTAGATTATGGATTCAGCCACATTTGCAATGCTTCATTAGATGGATAAAAATATATACTTCTTTCCATAATAATTTCTGTTTAGGATGATTTATAAAATTATTATTACTACGTTTAAATGGTAATTTGGATGATTCTGGCTTCTCTCAATGAGCATGGACTCCATTCCTATAGCCCTGAAGGGACTTTGAGTAATAAGGAAGAACTGATTTGATTTTTTTCCTTATGCATAACGTTCCCCTTTTCAAAAGATCCCAAAGCACCTTATAAATGGGAGATGGTGTCGCCTGTCTGGAGCACTAAATGCAATAAGTCAGATGTATTGTGAAATAGCTAAGGGTGGGAGGAGTCACTGCTCAAGGAACTTAGATTATGTCTGCTGTCCTGGGGAGCTGATATTGTAGTGAAAAGTGAAGCAACATTATAGAAATTTTAAAATAGGTGAACAAAGACATCTCTCTGCCTGGATTTCAAGAGACCAAAGAAATAATCGTGCTATTTTATTAGAAGATGGGTTAAGGGCTATAGGCCTGTTCATGTGTCCAACAAAGTTTACACATACATTGTTTTCAGCTTCTATATCTCGTTTCTAGTGAATTAGTCATGCTTTGTTTGAAAATGGCAGGTTTATTTGTAATTTGGCTTTAATATAGCATACTATTTCTATTTTACTTAAGAATTTAATCAATTTCAGAAAGGTCAATTACTTTTTTTGCGTTCCCGCTGCACAGTATTTAAAGCTATACTTTGGTGATTTCCATATGACACCTCAATACTCTTAATTTGCTGACTTTATGACTAGGCCACTGCATCTTTTGTCTTACTTATTTGTTCCCCTTAATAATTCACCCATAGAGAGGGGAATTGATTTTTATGGTTATATTTGGTAAGTATAAGACATACAACCTACATACTGCTACAAAGCAAGTATAGTGGCAAATTTAAGATATCAACATACATGATAAAGATCTTATAATTTTTATAACCATCAGTTCACAAAAATATCACCATGAAAGCATTTGAAAGCAACCTCAAGAAATTTAGTTTAACAATCTTCCAAGTGATGGATGTCTCTGTCCTTGGTCCTACCTGAAGTATTTTCTTTTTAAAAAATCAATTATTTGGGTAGAAAAGTAGAAGACATGGGTAATATATTTATAGGTCATAATAACGGGTGCAAATCTACTATGATAATAATGATTGCCAATATTTTTTCACATGACTTCTGTGTCCTAGGTACTTTGTATGAATTTCCCTTTTTAATTTTCAAAAGAACTCTACGAGGTAGGTACTGTTATTGTAACCATTTCACAAAGAAAACTGAAACTAGAGATGGTACATTGATTTTATTAAATTTCAAATGTAAGGTCATGCATTTACATTTAAAAAATAGACTGCGTTCAGTTCCTGGCCATGTGGTAAATTGAATGTGCGGAGAGACTTTATCTGGTGTAGAACACTTAAAGTGCTGGCAGCTGGAAATGACTTCATTGCCCAAACATGACCGAGCTGGTAGAGAAGTAAGGAAACTGAGGCTGGAAAGAAGGACAGACGGCGATTCCACAGATACAAAATCTGGCATTCGTTCCAAGGAGTGGGATGGATATCTGCCATTCTCTGTGACCTAGAGTCTGGGTTTTAAAGAGCCATGTGCAGCTTCCGAGACAAAATCAGATCTTCACGTAGAACCAGAACTCATAAAAGGGGGGTATTCAGTGTGGCTCAGTGGTTGGGGTTCATCCATGCACCAGGAAGTGGCTGGCTCATTCCTAGTCAAGGGCAGATAGCTGGGTTGCCTGCAGGAGGCAGCTGACTGACGTTTCACTCTCACATTGATGTTTCTCTCTCTAAAAATCAATAAACTATTCTTTTAAAAAAGGGGGAGGGGCAGGGTAGTACTCTGAGGATGAACTTGCTCTTGGCCCTGGATGGAAGAGACCTAAGACTTCTTAACCATAGCCTACATTCGTTTAAGGATGGAATTCTCATTCCTTGCATGTCTGCAGAAGAGCCCAAGGTAAAGATTTAGTCTGAAGTGAATTATTAGTGTTCCTTTAAATGTGCATCTTTTCTGAAGGAAACCCCCCTACACATGGGTTACACACAATTCACACAGGTATTTCCTTGCTAATAAATTAAAACCACCTTGAGATGTTGTTTATACAGCTCACCAGATGGTTAAAAATCATAAAAAGTCTTAAAATACCAAGTTTTGGTGGAGATGTGGAACAACAGGAACTTGTATTGGTTCGTATGTAAATAGGCATGATCAGCTTGGAAAATAGTTTGTCATTACTTAGTAAAATTGAAAGTCTGTACCTTACAATGCAGCAGTCCCGCCACTAGGTATAAAGTCTTGACAACTCACATGGATACCGGAGACCTTTACAAAGGTTGTTTAAACCATTGTCGTAAACAATAGCTAAAAACTGGGAACAACTCAACTCTCCATCGATAATTAAATGGATAAATAAAGTGGGATTTATGCTGATGATTAAATATTGCACAGCAATCAATACGAATGAACTTTTGCTCCATTCAAGGACATAGGTGAATATCCCAAACATGAGTTGAATAGAAGAAACAAGTCATAAAAGGAAATAGTGTACTTCCATTTATATAATAATACAGAAACAAAAAGAATGGAGCTATATTTTCAGGGCTTGTAGGGATGATATTATTATTTTTTAAATACTAAGAATGCTAACAAATAAAAAACGAAAAACCCCAAACAAGGAACAACTTAACACAAAAGTTAGAATAGTGATTACTTCTAGAACAAAGCTTCAGTAATGTAGCGCCTGGCCACAGGTATATAATGGAGTACTTGCAATGTGACTACTCTGAACTGAGACTTGTATGCTGGCATGTAGCATTACCAATGAACATAGACAGAAGCGGGGTAAAGGCCTGTGTTGAGGGGTAGGAGCAGGCATGGAGAGGTCAATGGGGGAAAAAGGAGACATATGTACCAGTTTCAATAATAAAGATTTAAATAAAAATAAAGTTTAAAATACATTTTGGATTTCAAAGACTTAGTAATATAAAAAGAATATATAGTATCATAATAAAATTTTATATTGGTTACATGTTACAGTTGATAATATTTTAGATATATTGGCGTAAATAAAATACATAAAATTAATTTTACCTGTTTTTGTTTTGTTTATTTTTTATTTATTTTTATAATTTTTTTTATTGATTAAGGTGTTACATATATGTGCTTTTTCCCCCATTATCCCCCCAGTCCCCCTACTCATGCCCTCACCCCCCTGTTGTCTGTGTCCATTGGTTAGGCCCATACGCATGCACACAAGTCCTCTGGTTGATCTCTCCCCCTTAACCCCAACCTCCCCTACCTTCCCTCCGAGGTCCGATAGTCTGATCGATATTTCTCTGTCTCTGGAACTGTTTTTATTCATCAGTTTATATTGTTCATTAGATTCCACATATGAGTGAGATCATGTGATACTTATCTTTCTCTTACTGGCTTATTTTGCTTAGCTTAATGTTCTCCAGTTCCATCCATGTTTTTGCAAATGGTAGGAATTCCTTCTTTTTTAGCACAGCATAGTATTCCATTGTGTAAATGTACCATAGTTTTTTAATCTACTCATCTGCTGATGGGCACTTAGGCTGTTTCCAAATCTTAGCTACGGTGAATTGTGCTGCTATGAACATAGGGGTGCATATATCCTTTCTGATTGATGTTTCTAGCTTCTTGGGATATATTCCTAGAAGTGGTATTACTGGGTCAAATGGCAGTCCCATTTTTAATTTTTTGAGGAAACTCCATACTGTTTCCCACAGTGGTCGCACCAGCCTGCATTCCCACCAGCAGTGCACGAGGTTCGTTTTTCTCTGCATCCTCGCCAACATTTGCTATTTATTGATTTGTTGATGATGGCCATTTTGGCAGGTGTGAGATGGTACCACATTGTCATTTTGATTTGCAGCTCTCAGATAATTAGTGACTTTGGGCATGTTTTCATGTCTCTTGGCTTCCTTATGTCATCTTTCGACATCCCTATCTCTTCCTGTTCTTGGGGGACATGGTTTTAGTTTTGTCCATTGAGTGTGATGCTGGCTGTAGGTTTATTATATAGGCTTTTATGATATTGAGGTATGATCCTTCCATTTCCACCTTGCTGATAGTTTTTATCAAGAAAGGGTGTTGCTGCCAGGACCGGTTTGGCTCAGTGGATAGAGCGTCGGCCTGCAGACTGAAGGGTCCCAGGTTCGATTCTGGTTGGGGGCATGTACCTTGCTTGAGGGCACATCTCCAGTGTGGGGCATGCAGGAGGCGGCTGATTGATGTCTCTCTCTCATTGGTGTTTCTGACTTTCTATTCCTCTCCCTTCCTCTCTGTAAAAAATCAATAAAATATATTAAAAAAGAAAGAAAGGGTGTTGGATTTTGTCAGATGTTTTTTCTGCGTCAATTGATATGACTGTGATTTTTCTCCCTCAATTTGTTTATGTGAAGTATCATGTTTATTGATTTGTAGATATTGTACCATCCTTGCATCCCTGGTATAAATCCTGCTTGGTCATAGTGTATGGTCTTTCTGATGTACTGCTGGATCCGATTTGCTAGAATTTTGTTGAGGATTTGGCATCTATGTTCATGAAGGATATTATCCTGTAATTCTCTTTCATTGTGTTTGTCTGGTTTTGGTATTAGGGTGATGCTGACTTCAGAGAATGAGTTTGGAAGTGTTTCTTCCTCTTTAATTTTTTGAATAGTCTGAGGAGGATAGGTTTTAATTCTTCCTTGAATGTTTGGTAAAACTCCCCTGTGGCTTTTACCTGGGTGTTTGTTTGCTAGAAACTTTTTGATGACTGCTTTAATTTCTTCCATAGCTATTGGCCTATTGAGATTTTTAGACTCTTCCTGATTGAGTTTTGGAAGGTTGTATTTTTCTAGGACTATGTCCGTTTCCTCCACTTTATCTAGTTTGTTGGAATAGAGTTGTTCATAAAATTTTTCAACAATCCTTTGTCTTTCTTTGGGGTCTGTTGTTATTTCACCTTTATCCTTTCTGATTTTATTTGAGTCCTCTCTCTTTGCTTCTTGGTGAGCCTGGCTAGAGGTTCATCAATCTTGTGTATCCTTTCAGAGAACCAGCTCTTGGTTTCATTTTGTATTGTTTTTTGGTCTCTTATGTCATTTATTTCTGCTGTAATCTTTACTATCTCCTTCCTTTTGCTCACTATGGGCTTTTCTTGTTGCTCTCTTTCTAATTCTTTGAGTTGTAGCATTAGATGATTTACTACCATTTTTTCTTGTGTTTTGAGGTAGACCTGTAGAGCTATAAACTTATCTCTCAGGACTGTTTTCATTTAGTCCCATAGGTTTTGGATTGTTGTGTTTTTATTGTCATTAGTTTCCAGAATGTTTTTAATTTCTTCTTTGATCTTCTTGCTAACCCAATCAATATTTAATAACATGCTATTCAGCTTCCAAGTGTTTGAGTCTTTTGGAGTATTTTTATTGTAGTTTATTTCTAATATTATGCCATGTGGTCTAAAAAGATGCTTGTATGAAATCTTGAATTTGGGGAGACTTTGCTTGTGAACCAGTGTGTGGTCTGTTTTTGAAAATGTCCCATGTGCACTTGAGAAGAAGGTATATTCCACAGATTTGGGATAAAATGTTCTGAAGATGTTAATTAAGTCCATCTGATCTAGTGAGTCATTTAGGATTGTTGTTTCTTTGCTGATTTTTTGTCTAAAGGATTTATCCAGTGATGTCAGTGATGTATTAAAGTCCCCTACTATGGGCCCTCGCTGGTTTGGCTTAGTGGATAGAGTGTTGACCTGAGGACTGCAGGGTTTCGGTTCAATTCCAGTAGGGGCACATGTCTGAGTTGCAGGCTTGATCCCCAGTGGGGGGCGTGCAGGAGGCAGCCAGTCAGTGATTCTCTCTCATCATTGATGTTTCTCTCTCTCCTCCCTTCCTCTCTGAGATCAATAAAATATATATATTTTTTAAAAATTAAAAAAAGTCCCCTACTATGATTATATTGTTGTCTAGCCCTCTCTTGATATCCAACAGGAGGTTTTTTTATATGTATTTGGGTGCTCCTGCATTGGGTGCATATATGTTTTACCAGGGTTATATCCTCTTGTTGTATTGGCCCCTTTAGTATTATGAAGTGGCCTTCTTTATCCCTTGTTATCTCCTTCACTTTGAGGTCTATTTTGTCAGATATAAGTATTGCCACCCCAGCTTCTTTTCATTTCCATTTGCCTGAAAGATATTTTTTCATCCCTTCACTTTCAGTTTGTGAGTCTCTTATCTGAGGTGGTCTCTTGTATCTCATGTGGCCTCGTGTGTGCATCTAGAATCAGGACTTAGTGTGGCCTGCGCCACACTGAAACAGAGGACCCACTGGCATGTGCCAAAAATCAAAGTCCCCTATTGCATGTCAGGAGTCAGAGGCTCCCCGTGTCCATGCTGAGTATCGAGTATCAGAGTCTCCGTTGCTTGGTGCTACCTTGCGTTGAGAATCATGGTCCCTGTGTGCACATGTGCCAAGAATTGGAGCCACTACCTCTTAGTGTGAATGTACTGGGAATCAGGAATCCCAGGTGTACACAATGAAGAACAGAGTCTAGTACTGGTGTTCAATGCTGCCTCCAGCGTGGGGATTCAGGATCCCCAATCTGCTTAGGAGACCGGGTTCCTCAGTTGCACTGTGTTGGCAGGAGATCCACTTCTGTCCTGTGGTAAACAGCTTTCTGTGTGCGCTTGCCCTGAATCACAGTCAGTGGCACTGCCACCTAGTGTGGGTGTGAGTTCTGGTCATACGGGCGTGCACTGTGGAAAACTTCTCATGTCCATGCACCCAGGCTAAAATTCAACGCTGCCTCCCTGTGTGGGCACGAGGTCTAGTCATGGGGAACAAACTCCTTGAGTTTGCACCCCCAGGCTCAAATTCAGCGCTGTCTCCCTATGTGGGTGTAGGATCTGGTCGCAGAAAACAATCTTTTCAAGGTCTTGTGCCTGTGCTCAAATTCAGGACTGCCTCCTTGCCAGGGCATGGAGACGAGTTGCGGGAAACAAACTCCCCAAGTTCCCAAGTCCAGGGTCAAGTTCAGTGCTATCTCCCTGCCCTGAGTGTGGGATTTGGTTTAGAAGACCACCTCCCTAGGGATGAGTTGCTAGGCTTGAATTCTGCTCAGTCTCCCTGCCTGGGCACAGAGACTAGTTGCAGGAAACAAACTTCCTGTATGTGACACCATAGCTCAAAGTCAGGCAGAGTTGCCACTGCTTTGGGTTTGCAGAAAGCCTTATTGTGTGGCTGGGGTCTAGTAGTTTCTATGTCTCTGTCGCGGGGGGTTGGGGGTGGTGGAGAATGGCTTTGTGACTTATAGAAATCTGTGGTTGGGTGTCTAGGATCCTGGTGTCCCTGGGTCTGCAGCTGTGGTCGCAGGTCTTGTACCAGAACGGCTATAGAGTCCTGGTTTGCTTCCGAGACCAAACTGGGTGGTGGCATAGCTAGGATCCTAGTCTCAAGCAGTTCTGTTCTTGAAGATGCTGTGATCTCTGTGTCGCCTGTGCCCTCTCCGGAGTGTTGGCCGTGGGGTTTTGCCATCGAAGATCTGCAGGGTCTAACTGCCCCTATTTCACTCACAAACATACCCACACACATCCACACACATCCACACACACCTCTATCACTGCCTCACTCTCTCATACATTCTTCCTTCTTACTTGCCTGCCGGTCGCCATCTTGTGGCTCTAATTTTATTTGTTTTGTTTTTGTTTTTACTTTTGAAAAATGTGGCTACTAGAAAATTTTAAATTATATATATGACTCATTACCTTTATATCAGACAGAGCTGCTCTAGAGGCTGAGGATGGAGCTGAGATTGGTATGGGGCAAAAGTTGCTTCTTGACCTAGGTAGTGATCACGGTGTTGCTGTACAATTAATTATTCATTTCTATGTCTCTCCAAATGTGTGTGTCTCTTATGTGAAGATTCATCTTTCTGAGTATATACCTTAAAAGTGTTTTAAAGTGCTTCTAAAATATTGATACTTTTGGACTTCATAGAATAATCATTTTAAAAAATTGAAATAGATTGTATAGTTTCCAAGCTAGTAAAGGTAGAATAATAAAATGGAACATAAAAAAACAACAAAAACAATTCATCCAATCCAAAGAAGTCAAGGAAGGAGAAAAATCGAAGAGACAAAAGTAGGACAGAGAGAATTCATAAAATGATTTGAGTGATATAATTCTAAATGTATCTCATAATACAGGTAAAAAGATTTTAAAAGATTAAAGGATAAAAATAATAGAGATAAAAGATAACAGTCATCAGAGAGTACTAAATAAAAAGTATCAAACACATAAGCAAACAACCTGATAATCTCCTTATTTACAAGAGTCACATTTAATCCTGAAGAATACAGAAGGTTGAATGGGAAAAGAGATACCAAGCCACTAACAGAAGGCAAGCTGGATTAGCTATATGACAGATAAACCTCGAGTTGAAGAGAAAAAGTATTTGTGGAGGTAAAGAGGGCCGCTATATATTGACAAAGTGGAGGCCCGGTGCAGGAAATTTTTGCACTGATCGGGTCCCTAGCTGGCCGGGATTCCTCTCCCTTCCCTTGGTTGCCTGCCAAGGCTGCTGCCAGCCAGGGCCTCACTCCCTGCCCCCCGCTGGCCCTGCTGCCTGGTAAACGCCTAGTCGAGGGGACAATTTGCATATTTTGCCTTTATTATATAGGACGTTCAATTTGCCAGGAAAATTGTAACAATTCTAAAGTTACACACACACACCTAATAACATAGCTTCAAAATCTGAAGCAAAACTCGCCTTTAGGAGAAACTTACAATTGTGGGAGATTTTAACATGTGCCTATTAGGTAAAGATAGAACAGACAGAAAGAATTCTGTAAATATGTAGAAAAGTTCAATAATTCAGTGAATGAATTTGACTTAGTGGACATGTACAGAATAATATTACCAGAAACTGCACAAAACACATTCTTCTAGGCATACATAGGAACATTTTGAAAACTTAACCATGAATCAGGCTTCAACAAATTGAAAAGAATCAGTATCACAAGCATCATATTCTGTTATGACGAAGTGGTTCGAAATCAACAAAAGAGAACTTAAAATAACTCATACAATATTTGGACATTTAAAATATTTCTAGTCATTCTCAAGTCAAAGGAGAAATTCTAGAGGAAACTATAAAATATTT
This sequence comes from Lasiurus borealis, assembly GCA_004026805.1. Classification (NCBI taxonomy): domain Eukaryota; kingdom Metazoa; phylum Chordata; class Mammalia; order Chiroptera; family Vespertilionidae; genus Lasiurus; species Lasiurus borealis. The sequence goes on along the minus strand of PVJN01008579.1, from coordinate 37,315 downwards.
TAAACTGGCTTGAAATGATAAAAGTACTGCTTATAAAAAAATTTATTAACATATAGCTGCAGCAATCCTGAAAAAAAGAACGAAGTTGGAAGGGTCACAATACCAGACATAAAGTTATATTACAAAGCCACTGTTCTCAAAACAGCATGGTACTGGTGCAAGAACAGATACATGACCAATGGAACAGAACAGAAAAGTTGGAAAACGATCCGAACCATTATGTTCAATGAATATTTGACAAAGAAGGCAAGAACATACAATGGAGTCAAGACAATCTCTTTAATAAATGGTGTTGGGAAAATTGGACAGATCCTTGCAAAAATAGGAAATGTGACATCCAACTTACACTATACAAAAAAAAAGGAACTCAAAATGAATAAAAGACTTAAATGTAAGATGCAAAACCATAAAAATCTTAGAAGAATACATAGGCAGCAATATATCAGATATAGCTCTTAACAATATATTTATGACACATCTTCTAGGACAATGGGAACGGAGGAGAAAATAAACAAATGGGACTACATCAAAATAAGCTGCACAGCCAAAGAAACCATCAACAAAACAAGAAAACCCATTGCTTGGGAGAACATATTTGCCAATTTGACATCTGATAAGGGTTTAATCTCTAAAACTTACAGAGAACTCATACAACTTAACAAAAGGAAGATAAACAATCCAATAAAAAATGACACTAAATATACCCTAACCAGTTTGGCTTAGTGGATAGAGTGTTGGCCTGCAGACTCAAGGGTCCCATGTTCAGTTCAGGTCAAGGGCATGTACCTTGTTGTGGGCACATCCCCACTAGGGAGTGTGCAGGAGACAACTGATCAATTTCTCTCTCTCATTCATGTTTCTAATTCTCTATTCCTTGCCCTTCCTCTCTCTAAAAAAATCAATAATATATATATATATTTTTAAATTACACTAAATAGACACTTTTTGAAAATGAACTCATACAACTTAACAAAAGAAAGATGAACAATCCAATAAAAAATGAGGGGAAACCAAGATGGCGGCATAGGCAATCACCTAAACTGTTGCCTTGCACAACAATTTCAAAACTACAACTAAAAGACAGACGGGACATCATCCAGAACTACAGGAAGGCTGATGGAGTGGAAATTCTACAACTAGAAGGTATGAGAGGGGCTCACGGAGACTCAGAGGAGCTGCAGAAAGCTGAGGTACAGAGACGCACATGGAGAGGACAGACAGCGGAGTGCCTGGCTGGCTTCCTCTTGTGAGAGGGAGATGGAAACTCCCAACTGCACTGAACCAAATATCCAGTGGCACTGAACCCCAGCTCCGGGCGGGACTGATACGGGGCGAGTCAGGATTGTCGTGAGAAGGGAGGAGTGCACGGAAACTTAGGAGAGCCATGTGTGAGTGTGCAGAGAGGGCTGCAGCGATTACCGAGAGACACTGAGACCCAGGGCCCTCATAGGGCAGGGCTGATGGGAAGCCAAGGCTGTCTGCTCAGCCCTCAGTCTCCACCCCATCCAAGCTGAACACAGAGGCCTTTGCAATTTCGCAAGTCTTGTCTCATAAGGCTGACTCCCGCATAGAAGTTCTACCAGCGTAGACACAGCTGATCCTCACAGCCAATTGGCCTGGAGGTCAGTTCCCCCCAGTGATACCAACAACAATCAAGGCTTAACTACAACAAGGCTGTACACAGTCCATAAAGGATGCACCAAGAGAGTGCATCTCAAGTAACTGGGGAGGCGGAGCTACTGGGCCAAATAGGACACCTAACCACTCTACCAACTCAGGGAAACAGCAAAACGTGGAGACAAAGGAACAGATCACAAACGAAAGAAATGGAGGAGAACAAACGACTGGATAGAGTTCAAAAGCTCAAAAGAAGACAGTGGTATGATGTGTCTGTCAAAATTTGGTAATTTTGATTTTTGTGAATAGAACCATAGGGCTTATACTGTAGGAAGTAATATTCCCATCCTGATATAAATTCCTACTGTGTTTATTTCTTGTTGGTAAATATATTTTTCTAAACAAGAGCAAAGGAGTTAACATTCTTAACATATTTGATACTTGTCAACTATTTTAGGTCTTATGTTGGGCCCTTAGGATCTGTGTTGCAAGAGGGATTTTGAAAATAATATGCTCAAAGACGACTTATTGGAAATGGTGTATATTTTGTGTCTATTAAAGAAGACTTTGGTGGGAATGGAGGCAGTTTAGAGTCTTCAATCACATAGTGAAGATGGGAGCTTTTTATATTTACATCGAATAGAATTAGTGAGCTATAGGAAGCAGATTTTGGCTGAAGCCGAAAAAGGACTAATGAATACCACTGTCAACAAAACTAGAGAGAGATTTTCGGAGGTAGTAAGAACTCATATAACCTGGAAGCTGGATAAAGTCACTTGGTAGAAATATCAAATGTTAAGTATTTACTGGAGGGATCAGATTTAATGTCATTCCAACACCGAATTTAATATGTAGATGTTTTATCTTAAGATGAAGGCAGATTCTGTTAAGGCTCTCTTTAAAATCATTCCTTAAATCCTTCCCATTCTTTCTCTTCTTTTGCCTAAATTATTCTAATAACCTCCCAACTAGAACTCTTGGTTCTAATTCTTAGTTCAATTTCCTTGATATTCTGACGCCAAATTACTTTTCTAGTATAATTTCCTATGATACTGCATAGATCATGCCAATCATATTTTTAATTATTTTCCATTGCATATAGGATAAAGTTCAGACTTAAGTCTGGAATTCTTGGATGTTTATAAGCTGGGTCTTCATTCTTTTATTCTTTTAACCACCATTTATTGAAAACTGACTCTATACCAGGGACTGCGATTACAGGATAAATAAGATAAATAAAGCACTACGCCCAATAAGAGTTAAAAAGTTCGGAAGATGAGCTTAGAACAGTTTTGTGTTTGTTCACTTGTCTTCAAGGAAAAGTACACAGGGTTTTGAAGAAAATATTAGAGGCCCGCTAAGCCAGGTTAGAGACTCAGAGAAGGCTTAATGTGTACTCTCCCCTGCAAGTACTTTCTGTCCTCATTTGCTCTATTTTTTTTTTCTCCAAGGACACTTCATTAACTACTGCCTCTTGGTATGATTTTTTTTCTCATAATACCAAAATGTTCTCATAACATTTTTCAGACCGTACTTCCACAGTTCACATTTCATAGCTTCTTTTACCCCTGTATATTATGTACCTCTTTGAAGATACCTTTACTTAAATCAGAAAACGTATTTTTGTATCATACTTGCCTTTAACTATGAGCCACTTATAATTTTATTATCTAACAAAAGCAATTGTTTAAGAATGTAGTTAACGAATACAATTATATCATTTCCTAGTCTATATTGCAACTATATTATATTTCAATTTCATTCTGCTGTTGCTTTTTATACATGCGTATCTGTCTTTCTAGTGAGATTATAAACAGTTCGAGGACATGTGATATAATTTATATTTCTCTGTTTCCCAGAGACTTGTACAAAGGTCCTATGTAACAGGAATATAGAAGGGTTTTAGTAAACATTTGTTGAATGAATGCATATTGACTTTCTAAACTAAATACCCAAAGTGCTGTAATAATTGAATCTTCCATATTTGATTGATTCTTTTCTCATTACAAAGTAAGCTTTTTCTGTTTCCAACCCCTTTACCTGGCTGTTTAAGGCTAATGTATCTGCACTTGCAGTTTCAGCTCAGTGTGACTTTTCTAGCACTTCTCCTAAGACTTGCAGGATTGTAAGTCATTGCAGTATTTTCTGTCACACCAGGTAGTAGAGTTACCTCTTCGGTGTGTATGTCAAGGAACTACCGTACATAAATGTGTTAAAATATAGAAAAATTAAGCTATTTTTAAATATAGCCTACAAAAATCTCTCATTTCCTCAGTTTTCTCTTTACTTACGTATTCCTTGATATCTCTCCTACTTTAAAAGTGAAATCTTCCTTTATTCCCATCTTCCACTTTTCCATATGCTCCCCAGCATTCGCAAAATCTGGACCTGTCTTTCCATTTCCCCATCACAGTTCTAGCTGTGGCCTTATATTGCGTTGGCTCTTTCATCTCATCGTTAACATCATCATTGGAACAACTCTTAAACACCTGTTATGTGCAGGGAAAGGCACTGGGCAGTTCGTGGCCTTGTAAGATCCATCTGCAATTTGGCTGCATATGAAAATGGCTCTTCATTGTCTGTCCTTTTGCCACCCTCCCCAATGCTTTGGTTCATAAATTGCCTTGCTTAGAGTTCATCATCACACCCAACTGCAGCTGACTCATTAGCAGCTTTCTGTTTCACTCCATGGTGTGCTGGTGGTTTCTTGGTCAGTGGGACGAGAGGAAAACACAGGGCGAGTGGACAACCACCGTAACTCTACTGATTCCGCCACCATTACGGCCGATTGTTTTTGATTTGCGGAAATGGACTCTTTCTCTCAATGGTGGACTCTCGGTCCCTTTTTCTGGAGAGAAGTCATTAGTTAACGCAGCTCCAGGATTTGTCTGAGAGGAGCAGCACATCAGTTAGAATGCTAATTCACTCGACTGGCAGCGAGCACGGTGAGATGACAGCTTGGAGGGGGGTAAGAGGAGTGTCTGAAAATGGCAGCAGATTGGTATTTCGAAAGGGGAGGGACATCTCATAATGATGAATAAGAAAGATGACATTTGGCGCTCACATTTAACTGGCATTGGATGTCCATAGAAGGGTCAGTATGCATAACCTCTCTTGATGAGGCCTCCGGCTGCCCAGCAGCTGACTGGGTGTATACCCTTCAGACTGTAACCAAAAGAAAGGCCTCGATAATTAGGCCAAGTTGAACTGCAGGAGGTAGCCGGCTTCTCTGCTGCCTTTTGTATATTCATGACCCGGCTTGATTGATGGAAGGACAGTGTTTGGTGACACTGTCATTTGCAAGTTGAAAGGTAGACTACGCGCTGGAGCCAAGATCAGATGTGCTTTAAGAGAGTCCCACAATAAACTCATTTGGATGCTGATGATGTTCACATACGCATTTCTTTGTTTCTTAATGTTTCTCATGGACATCTGTGAATGTGTAGAAATTAGCTTGGTTATTTACAGTTAAAACCTCACACCAAGTTGCAGGACAGTTTGGTTTCAAAGTTGTGCAAAGTTGCTGGTGATACAGTAGGGAGATGGATCTCATAATTTTATGTGATGTTTTCACTTATTTATTATTTATGTAGGGATTGTAAACATATTTCTTGAATTGATATACCAACTCTAGAAGCCAGCGACATTTTTTGCCAGGAAGAAAGTTAAATGAAAATTTTCTCATGTTTCATAAATTTCAGAAATCTTAAGTACTGCTGCCAAAAAGTTTTCTAGAGACTATTATTTGTGTCATGCTGTTCTATTCTTTATCAGAAGATACATGAATCTCTAAGGTTCTCTTTGGATATCATGGTGCATTAAAAGGTCTTTTATTCATAACTAATGTTTTTCTATTTATTCAAAGTTGGTTAACTCCAGACGTGGCAAATGAGTTAAAAATACTAATGGAGTTAGAATCCGGAGACAAAAACATGATGTTAACCCAAGGAGCATCTTCAAACTATAGAACCAAACTTAAAAGTTATTATTCTGTTGATTAACAGGACATGAAGAAAGGGAAGGGGAAATTGAGGATTTTTAATGTACCTGCTTCAGAAACATTGGATCTTTTAGGATACACCACATAAATGTGACACTAGTTATTCTTACTAATTTTATTTTTCAGTACTTTCATTATTACATTGACACTTTTGGAAGATAAAGTTGTTCCGGTATTGCTAAATAATCATCAACCAACCTGAAAATAACTTGAATATTTTCTCCAAAAAGGTTTTATATATGTATTTTAGATATGTTCCCTAACTTAGTTACCATAAGTTCAGGTAACATATGTAAAAGCTATGAAGTGCTTTATAAATGTAAGTAGTAGTAGTAGTAGCTGCTGCTGCTGTTGTCATCATTATTATTATTAACAATTAATCCCAGGCAGTTGTACCAGATGAAATAGTCTTCCCATTACATTTTTGTCAACTAAATTTGATCAGATATGAAACTTTTTTTTTTAATAAAAGCAAAATAGCAGGGACTTTATCAGTTCTTTCAATTACTTTCCATATTAATTATCTGACTGCTCCTCCCCGCCAGATGCTAGAAAAGGCAGGGTTTCCAACTGACAGTAATGTTTTTTGTAAAGAAGGTTCTAGAGGGTGTTGAAAGCACATTCTAATCACTATAGAAATCATGCATTCTCCTTCTAAAGTAATTTCTGTCTTAAATGACATTTGAGAGGAGCATCTGAAATGTAGTATCCTAAAGCTGTCTGTACAGTATTCATAAACTCTTTGCTGTAATTGGTGGTAATTATTTCTAAATCAGACAGTGATCTTTTAGCAGAAAAACATTAATATGTCCAAAATGTTAATGAAAATGTCTTTTTTTCCCCCACTTAAATTACATCTTAGGATTTTCAAATACTGATATTCTTTTCATGTTTTTTTTTTTTTACTAGAATTTAAAACAAGGTGTAGGTTGTTCTTTTTTTCTGTGAAAAAGGGTATAAATCACAAACTTCCTTATTGAATAAAAATAGTTTCAGGAATTTTTAAAAATGAGAGCTTTGTTTTCTTGATCTGAATTCAAATGTATTATGTATTTTTCTGCTACAGAACAATATTCTTAATGTGTTAGTTACTGTTTTTCTCTTTAAGTCTTTTCAAAAACGTAAAGGTGTCACTTTGCCAGGAAATGCTGGGTCTTTCCAGTGATAAAATAAACTTGACACTTGTTCCATGAAGGCATCTTCGCCCTGCTTATCAGTTCTTCAATTTATGGCTGTGCTTTGAAATTTGTGCCTCTGACTCCCATCTTTGTATTTACTCCAATTAACACATAAACCCTAATTAGCTAGATCAAGGGACTTGGGAGTCCATAAATGGAAAGTGACATGGCAGAGCTTGGCAGCTGGCATCAAGGCAAGGTGACAAAAATAGGGAAGTATCAATTAGATGACATTGATGGTAAAACTATGTGTTAGGATGGTACATGTTAACAGTTCTCTGTGTCACTGACTGCTGCTGATTGCAGTACAGGGGCGGGAAGGCATCAGTTGGTAAAATGGCAGCCAAGTTCAAGTATGGAACTTGAGGTAAATTTACAACACAATGACGATAAACCTGAACAATCCTATTTTATATCATTATCACCGGCAATAACACATTTCTACCAAAATCAATTTTTGTGAATTTTCCCATACTATGACTTAGTTTCAATTTTGTAAATTATTACATAAATATATAGCAGTTCTTATTTGATTAGGAATGTAAGAGTCCAGAATTACATACAAGTTTCTAAATTTTTAGGGGAAGAAATGGTTCAAATGGGTAGATTTGGGGGTATCCGCGATCACCATTGAATATTAACTCAGTTCCAGACTGCAGTTTTGGATTACATATATAGATTTGGATTATAACAATATAGATTTGAGCTGCATGGGTCCACTTATCAGAGGGGATTTTTTTTTCAATAAATATGTACAATATTGTAAATGTATTTTCTAAATAACATGTTTTTTTTAGTTTAATATATTGTAAATAAATTAAATATAGTAAATAATACATAAGACATAAAAATATGTGTTAATCGGCCAAAACCGGTGTGGCTCAGTGGATAGAACGTCGGTCTGCGGACTGAAAGGTCCCTGGTTCGATTCCAGTCGAGGGCATGTACCTTGGTTGCAGGCACATCTCCAGTAGGGGGCATGCAGGAGGCAGCTGATTGATGTCTCTCTCTCATCAATGTTTCTAACTCTCTATTCCTTTCCCTTTAAAATCAATAAAATATATTTTAAAAAAATGTGTTAATCGACTATGTCAGTGATCGGCAAACTGTGGTTCACGAGCCACATTCGGCTCTCTGGCCCCTTGAGTGTGGCTCTTCCACACAATACCACGGCCTGGGCGAGTCTATTTGGAAGAAGTGGCGTTAGAAGGAGTTTAAGTTTAAAAAATTTGGCTCTCGAGAAATTTCAAACGTTGTCCTGTTGATATTTGGCTCTGTTGACTAATGAGTTGCCGACCACTGGACTGTTATCAGTAAGACAACTGTTGACTATTAGTAGTTAGGTTTTGGGGGAGTCAAAAGTTATATGTGTATTTTCAGTTGCATGGTGATTGGTGCCTCTAACTCCTTCGTTGTTCAGTGGTCAGCTGAACAACAGTGAATTCAACAGTGAAAAATAGGGTTTTTTAAGCATTATCCACTTTTAGAAATCTACGTTATAAGACGTGTGTCTCATTTGAGGAATGTTATTGGGCTTTGTGCAACTCTCATACTTGCAGAACAATAGAAGTTAAATATACAAGAGCTGGACCGGTGTTAGAAACCATAGTGGGTGACTGGGTATTTGTAAAGAAGGTTCTGGAGGATATTGAAAACATACTCTGTGATCACTGTAGAATTATGCATACCCTTTACATCTTTGGGACCAAAGAATGATATGGCTTTTTTTTTTCTCCCTTTAGGAACTGTTCAAAATTGTGATTTGGTTTTGAATATATGTCATCAATTCGATAGTAGAAGGTATAGATTTTGTGTGTGTGTTTTTTTTTCATTTCAGATAGCCAGCACACATAGTTGATATTTTGCTTGAATGTAGATATGATATTTAGTTATTTAAGTATTTAAGTAATTGATTTTTAAACTTCGACTTTGAAACTGAAATCATTTTACTTGCTACCTACCCCTATTTCAAATATTGCAGAAGATGGGGAAAAAGCTACTACTTGAAAAGTTGCTATTCTAGAGGAGTATTTGAAACATTAGAAATCTGCCAGAAGGTCCATTAACATAAATGTTTAACTCAGACACACAAACATGTACTGAAATGAAAATGTTTCATGCATTAATTTGCTGCAGAAGGAACTAAAATAACAATTAGAAAAAACATTCTGCTTATTTAGACTTAAATTTCCTAGAGCAGTGTTGATAAAGTTTGTCTCATAACATATACATATAATAGTTTATTCTGTTGTTAAAATGAATTCTTCTGTTTTAAAACATTTAAGCATGGTACACCCTAGATAACTGGAAAGAAATGGTTGGGGTATAATTTCAAAACTTAGGATTTGAAAGTTCCCTTATCAGCTTAGGGTCTATTAGAAATACTTGGAAGAAACTATTTCTTTCCTAGCTTTACAAAGGAATGATGTCTATCCTATATAGTAAAAGCCTGATATGGTAAGTGTCTGGTCGTCCCGTCATCCATTCAACCAATCAAAGCATAACATGCTAATGATATGCTAAGATGCTCAACCGCTCACTATAATGTGCACTGACCACCAGGGAGCAGACACTCTGACCAGTGTAGGTTAGCTTGCTGCTGGGGTCCAGCTGATTGGGACTGAGCGAGACGGGCCAGGCACACCATGGAGCCTTCCCGTGGTCCCTCCCAGGCTGGCCAACCTCCCGTGTTCCTGCCCAGCCCCGATCATGCTCTGGAGGGGTCCCTCGGCCTGGCCTGCGTCCTCTCACAATTCAGGCTGAAGGACTTCTCCCGCGGGTGCACAAATTTCGTGCACCAGGCCTCTAGTATTTTACAATCGTGAAAATACTAGAAGCTCTCATGAAAATAGGGAACCCACCTAATACAAAAGTAATCTATTTAAGGCTATTTTGTTTGCTTGCCATTTTCAGTCACTCTTGTCAGTGATATCTTTGTGGCTGAGCTGGTAACCTGCCTTAAAAGGAACACCCTAGCAGTGACTAAACGATAGGCTATACGCTTTTTACACCAACGAAAGAAATCGAGACTTTTGAAAATCAAACGGTTTCCATCTCACTTGTGGAGCCGATCCATTGACTTTTTTTTTTGTTAGCATGCCGATCCCAGTTGCACGGTCATACGTTACAAACCACACGGAACTATTTCAAACTGTGATGGGGGAAAGGAGCAACTGCAAACATTCCTCCTCGAAGCAAGTGGTTGTCCTAAACCGAGCACCGCAGAATAAAAATGGAAACATAAAAAGAGCAGTTGGAAAGATAAAACAGCATTTATAGTCCCAATAAAACCGTTGTGGCTTCCACAGGCAAACATGCTCGGGAACCTAACGCTCACCTGAAAGGACTGTCGCGTTGCCGAGAGTTATGGCTGTTTTTGTAGGAGAAGCACAGAGATTTGCTTGAGGGCTGAGTGATAGATTTGCCTGCCTGCAGCATCCCAGTGTGTTTATACATGGCTTGTATGGCAGCTTTCATAAGACATTTACCCCATGATTTGCGATGAGCTTATGTGTGAATAATTAATGGCAATTAATCCTTAATTACAGTAATTAGGCAAGTCACAGGAAATTAAGCTGCAGCTGGAGAAGACCATGCCTGGGAAGAGCGGATTGGGGGCTGTGCGAACGTGCCATTTACTGACAGCATTGCCGGGAAGCGTTCGGCGGCGTTGGCGTTTCTGTTGGCAGCCCTGGATGCCGCGTTAGAAGCGATCTATAGTTGTCTATAAGAGTTTTAAGTTCAAGTGCCAAAACGTTGTGTTGCCTATGGTGATTATCTAAGTTTATGGGTTGCTATAACTCAAACGAGTTTAATTGTTTTTGGCTTGATCGCGGTGACATTAGAAACGGGAGCTTTTATGCATTCCTAGGTCCTATTGGCATGAGACAGGATGCAACTTTGAGAAACAATTAATCCGGGTTTGCAATTATGAAATAGGTAATGTAGCTGTCTGGAAATTAACGGGAAATTTCCATCAAGAACCACAGCAGAACTTACAGCGTCTTGGTTGAGAAGTTAATGACTTTATTACTAGTTGCTCTACCCAGTTAAATATGGTAGGACACAATGTGCAGGAAATCACGATTGAGTTGAATGGATACTCCGAATCTAAAAAAACGCCGAGATGATAAAAACGTTCAATCACTCACCGGAAGTGCTAACAAAGTTAAGGCTTAAGAATCTACACGGGGTGGATATTTTAAAAACCAGCAAAGCAGCCCTTCCGTAGAGAGCAGCACTGCCCTACAAATCCCTGGTGAGAGCTGATCATGGTCCCCACTTAGGAACACATAACTTCTCCTCTTATCTGTGTGGAATTTAAAAGTCATATGGCCATCATAGACCTAGATAAAAAGCATGTGGAGAAATGCTGAAGTTGCGATGGATTTTTCACAATTAAATGTGATCTTGAGCATGAGAAAAGCATCTTCATCTGCCCAGTGAATGGTACTGCTTCATATTCATTTTTCTATTTGAACTTCCGGAATTGGGGCCACATTGTCAGTTCAGGTTTGATGTTAAACTTATTTAAACTATTAATCTGTTACAGTCATTATACAGTTACTGTAATAGCTAGGATACTCTTGATACCAACACAGTTTTTAGAAAAGGGATGCATGCACTCGTCAGATAGTAAAAGTGGATAAAGTTACATACATGGTATTTTTTTTAACAGTCTTTACAATTTAGTTTGAGACTTTTGTAAAGACTTCACCTCTTATACTAAAAAGGAAATTTAGGGATTTTTTTTCTATATAATTTACGATCAGTATATTAAGTGCAATAGGCTACTCTGATTATTAAATGTTAAATATGCAAAGCATCATCTTCCAAGAAGACCTGTTCCTGTGTGACCAGACTGATGGAGAGTGAGTGAAGTTATGTGAACGTATATAGATTATTGCCTTCTGTACTTGGGGTTTACTGTAAAGAGGAAGTTAATCACAATATCTTAATAACGGTCTTGATTTTATAAATGATTTTCCCCCTTGAAATAAGCAACACATTCATTTTAATATGTAGAATCGGCTTGCTAGCAGGGCGACAGTTTAAAAAGGCTCCCAACTGTGACACAAGTGCAACCATATTGCTTCCTATTACTCGCTAAGGTAGTTGTTTAGAAGAGAGAATGTTCTCCCTGGAAATGTTTAAAGTGCTGTAATTTTATTTAGGATAATGAGGATTTATAACCATTTGGCCATATGAAAACCTGCCTTTAGACAGAGTGAAATAGCCTGTTTTGGTTATTGAATGTTCTTAACTCTAGGGTGTGTGCGTGTGTGGGTTTGTGTACATGCATGCCCGTGCGAAGTACGCTCGTGCCTATGTGTTGTTACAGTAGTGAGGGGGTCTTTACATTGGGGATTATGCTGATTTATCCTGTATGTTGGCCTGTGTTACATATGAAAATATTCCAGTTTGGCTCATGTAAATATTTACATTTCTTTGTGCCCCGGATTTCTCTATAGTGAAACATAACCAAATAGAAAGTCTTGGTTCTTGTTTATACAGGTAATTTAAAAAGTGGGGGCATTTTTGGGGGGCCCTTAGTCTTTCTAACCTGGAAGTTGTACCCAGAGGAAGTTATTTGGATGATGGTCAGGAAGATAGTGCACAACAAGATAGTTGTGATGGAAGGAGTGCATAGCAGGATCTATGTTTTTAACATTAATGTAGTGTATATCTTTAAAAATTAACCTAGTAAATATAAATTTGACTTCTATTATTCATACTGCGGAATCGTTTATTTAGACCTCTGCTTCTGAGATGGGAAGGAGAAGAAAGGAAAAGAGATTTTTATCAGGTTTTTATCTTTTCACAAAAAAAATCTTAACTCTCAAAACATTTCTAATTTCCCTCATTTGAAGGTTCAAACAGTTTCAAATTACTGCCCATGGATTGCTCTTGACATCCCGAATAGCAGATTTGAGATGTGGAAATGCTGGAATGTGTTTTTGTGCTTTTCCTGAACAAGGGAATTCAGCGGGTAAATTACAGTCATTTACTGGGAGTGTAATTTACTGAGAGCCTTTAGGCAAATGCAGGAGAAAGGACAGCAGCAGAATGGGAAAAACAGCATAAAAACTGTTTTGTGTATTTTTTTCCCTTTTCTCATTAAGTATTTATTCACATAAGAGTTTTATGAATTAATGGATGGTCCTACAATTAAGACAGATAACCTTTCTTCATTTTCACTGCTGATAGATCAAGTATTTGAAACAGTGATTGCCATGTGAAAATTACAATCTGAGCCGCGTTTCTAAAATTCTACTGGTTTATTTTGCACTTATCCGTGTCTGTTTTATTGAGAATTATAAGGTGATGTTGCTCTCTGTTCAGAATGATTATAGATTTCACCAATTTAGATTTTCACTATTCCAGCGGTCAAATAATAAAAGCTTTAGATTTTCTTAACGGACAAATTAGTGAAAAGACTTCATACTTTAATGTTGTAAAAGTACTATTCTACTTTTGTCACATACCAGGGGTGAGTCTTATTTTTTAAAAAAAAATACCCACATCATTTTGGTTATATGCGGTTTCAAACCAACACAATTACAACCCAGTCATTTTATTAAAGGTTAAAGAGAAATCTTATGAAATTGTCAACTAATTCTTTATAATATAAATACATAAACATTTCTGGTGATTCTTATAAACAGTTCTGAGCAATTCCTTGCATGGAAAGCAGGGTGCTCTGTAGTCATTGCTAAGCAAACAGAAGACTGTGTTGCAAAGTGGTTTTGTACAGCATATTGTAATCTGACACTTAAGTTGCGCCCTGCATTACCCAGTGTCATAATTGATGGCTAAAGAAAAGCACACGCTATGCTAATCATTTGGTAGAATAGCTTGTTAAATTGTGGTTGCCAGTTTCAAGTAAACTGTGGAATGCTTGTCTGTATTTTCAGATTGTGTAGGCTAGTTTTAAACAGTCATTTTGAAGCTGTTTATTTTTTTTTTTTAACTTTCTGTTGCATATGCACAATTCCGCCTTTGCACACAAGGTCAGCGTGTTCTCCAATTTAATAGCATATTATCAGGAACAAAATCAATGAGCTGCAGGTTTCACACCAGCATCTCAAGGGGCTTTTTTATTTATGCTTTATTGTACTGATCCAAAATTTGGTGTCCTTTTAAAAAAATTAAGATTGATATTTTAATACGTGACATTTTAAGTCCTCAAAAGTAAAGGGCGCCAGAATTAGAAGTCTGATTTAGTTATTAGTCAGGGTGAATTTATCTTATATTTACTAAGCATAGTAAGTAGATATAAAGCAGCATCTATTAATATAGAAGTTATTAACTAGAGGGTGCCATTAAGAATTTTAATGCAGTAAAATGAGATTTGGGAGCTAAGGTTATTGTGCATAATCAGTTTGTGAGTTCACATTTTAAAAATGTTATATCAATTAAAGAGAGAGAAGTTCTAACGTGGTGAGAACATTGACTTAAAATGGAGAGCATTAGACCTATCATCTCTAGTAAGAGAAGTGAAGAATGATGGAGGGATGTGTGCATTTAGACATAAAAAATGTTACTTCTGCGGAGAAAAATGATTTAAAGTGCAGAAAAGGATTATCCATGTTTAAGAGGTTAAAAATGACTAGAATACCTTTAATTTGTAATAATGGCCTGACGGGCTGCTTCCTGTCTAAAGTAAACCTTTTGATCGGCATGTTCATTTTGATCTCTTTTGTCATGCAGGGCATTGGGTGGAGAAAGGTATTTTTTCAGTGAGTGTACATCTTTTAATCAAACCAGTAAAGGCGTGCAGGTGGGTTGAGTTCTCAATCATTTAATAGACAAATATGTACCAGGTCATTCTGTGGCTACAATTGACCCTTTGTGTGGGAGAATTCTTTGGAACCTTCAGAATTAAGTCGCTGTTGTAGGAGAGAAGGGAGGCTCACGTGATTTACAGAAACACTCACTCGTTTGATGGCATTATTGGGGAGTCATAAGATTTGATATTCCAGTTTTGTTGTTGTTTTATTCCCCAACAACACTTAATACACTGGCAAGTTGAAATGTGCGACATAGGTTTCTTTTCTTGTTGAAGGATTTTTTTGGGGGGCGGGGGGGGCTTAAGGAGTGGGAGTGTTCCTTTCTAATATATTTCATTTTCTCTCCTCATTTGTGTAAAAAATAAGGATCAGAAAAGTTTTGGATTTTATTACTTACCATTGTAAAACCACTTAGGGCCTTAACGCAACTGGTAATTTATTTGTAAATTTATAATATCCCGTTTCTGTAAGTCTAAATGTGGGTAATGCAATGTGTACATTCAAGATATAAATTCTTAATTTTAAAGATATCTAAAAAAAATGATAGCCTTAAAAGCCTATGCACAGAATTTCGTGCTGATTTAGGCTTGGGAAGTCACATTCTCTGTTCCTTTGGGAAGGAGGATCCATCCAACATGGGACATTCAGGGTGATTATGAATATTAAGTAAAAAAATATTTTAAAAGCTAACATGTTTTTTGCTATAAAGTGTGCTTTGCACATTGACTCTATATTCTGCCTTGGTATTGTCCACCACGGCAGGTTATGGAGGAAAAATCAATGACCACAAATTACAATAAAACACCCCTAACGCCGTTTGATTGGAGGTGGAATATCAGTGATAGAAATCGGGCGCCTTGACAAAGGGTTCAGCATCTTCGGCGACGTCTGCCTTCATTTCAGCTGAGCGTGGGGTCGCCCACGATTACCCTGGTCGCTGGGGGGAAGTCACTGACCCGTGGAGGGGCGGCCTTTGGTCCGGGCCTCAGCCTCCCTCCCCGCCTGTGTCTGATCACGCGTGGGGTAGGTGCGCCTTTCACATGCCCAGGGCCCTCTGGACTGTGCACACACACACACACACACACACACGCACACACACACGCACACACACACACGCACACACGCACACACACACGCACACACACACGCACACAGCAGTTTTGTTCCTGAAGAATCCGGAGCTAAATAATAGATGTGCGGGAGCCCGGTGCGCGGCGGAATTCCGTTCCGGGGAGTTTTTGTTCTCCATCCCCCTGATGAGACCATCCCGCGGCCGCCCTGCCTCCCGGGGCATTGGAACGAGGCCCTGACAGGCCGCGTTGCCACCCTGTTGGGATGCCGCCTCCTCTAGTTAATCCCCCCCGTGCCAGTGTCGCGCCAGAGCAAACCTCGGAGCCCGCGCTGACACCGGCTGCTCCATTTACATTAATTATGCAGTCACGGCGCCGAGAAGCCCCTGTCAGCCCGGGGGCGGGGTGGAGAGCCGAGCCCGGAGCCGCTGCCGCCTGCACCGCCTGCACCGAGAACAATGGGCGCGCCCCGGGCGCTGCGGGCACAGAGGCGCTGCGGCCCAGCCGCCCCCCGCGCCCGCGGCAGTGCGGGCGGCCGCCCGGGAGAGCTGCAGCCGCCAAGCCGGCCTGTGCTCTGAGGTCAGGCCATCAGGGAGGCCAGCTGCTCCCCAGCGCGAGAGTTGGGACCTTGCTGATCCGAATCCGAGACCCGATTTGAGGATGGGCGACCATAGAGACTGGATTACCCCGATTTCAAAGATCTGGGCTGCTGCCAGCCCCTCTGTCTCAGTACAGGGGAGGACGATGTGACACCCTGTGAACGTCCGAAACCTACAGGAAAAATTCCTAACCGGCTCCAGGACAATCCTGGAAAAGAAAAAAACAAAACAGGAAAACCTAACTAACCCCTCGCCCTAAATAGGATCACCTTCCAGGAGGTTCCCCGCCATGATTGGCTCGGAAGCATCCAAACTTAATGGCTGTCTGTCCATGGGAGACAATTCCATAGGGAATTCCACCAGGAGTTTAATTGTACAAACATTTGTGGGTGCCTACTATGTCCTCCTGGGTGATGGGAAGTTATGGTCTCATTTAGTGCCATCTGGAAAAGATTCCAGAAAACTAGAGGATTGCTCTTTCTAGAATTTAAAAATGGAAACCATAGAAAAATCCATCTTCTTGCCACTGCTCTCTCCTCCCACTCCCACTTCTTAACCTTAGTTTCTTGGCTCTAGTTAAGAAATGTTTGTGGGGAGGATGGATGTACTCTCTCCGTTCTCTTGAAAGGGTATCTGGAAAGA
Source organism: Lasiurus borealis (assembly GCA_004026805.1). Classification (NCBI taxonomy): domain Eukaryota; kingdom Metazoa; phylum Chordata; class Mammalia; order Chiroptera; family Vespertilionidae; genus Lasiurus; species Lasiurus borealis. The sequence goes on along the minus strand of PVJN01008579.1, from coordinate 20,419 downwards.
TTATCGGGCAGTATTTTTACAGTGGTGTCCATGCATCTCATTGCGTGGACTTAGAACTGTATGCTTGCAAGGAACCACTGCGCAAATGCCCATGTCGGTAGACCAGCAGAACCCTGAGACTGGAAAATCTTTTAAACGAAAGCATCATTTGAAAAGCTTGGCCCCCTTTTTTAGATTTGCAAAAACAATTCCAGAGGCATATTTTGTACTTTTCTTTAAAGGATTGCACGCTCAACATTTCCTGAGAAAATCTGTGTCGCATTCAGCCAGGATCAACCATAATGAAAATTTTCCCAAAAGGAATTAGGCCATCCTTTCAAGGCCATCCATCTTGACATTTAGGTCTACCCCAGCCAAAGTCATAATTTTTGAAGAAGTCGGTGTAGTATCTTTATCATTTTCTTTCTTCCTTTGAATAAGTAAAGTATTACTTTTTTCACTTTATTTTTATTGTTGACACCATTACGATGCCCTCTCCCCCAAGTATTACTTTAAAAATGTTTGATACTCTCTTCTGACATTTGTAGCTCGTACTTGTTCTAAAAGTGAACTATTTCCAAAAGCTAATGTCATTTGCTTCCTTTGGCCTCTAAGGAAAATGTTGATTCCTGCAGATAGTACGTATTTTAAAAGTCTTCATGGGATTGCTTAAAACATAAAATTGTGGATGACTTTTTCTCTTAAGTGGGAATAAATAAAGATACAGCTTTCTAAAATGGATGTCTAACCATAGGAAATTGTTGTTGTCTGACCATTTTGACTTTAAGGTGGCAGTTTCATGTGGTTCATTCAAATAGACAGTATTGGTAACAAGTGAAATGAAAAAGTAACAATGAAAGTACTTAGATGCAACCATTGTGTAAAAATTTATGTATGTATGTATGTACAAAAGATTGTAATTTGATGTTACACCAATAGAATAAAATGTTCATGGAGCTCTCTTTTTTTTCTCCATTAAATTGCTTGAATTTACAATGAACAAAGAATTTACAAATTCATTATCTTTTGATCCTCAGGGTGAAAAAAAATCTCTGTTCTTTAAAAACATATACCAAATGTAGCGATCCATGGGCTGTTGGAATTTTTACTGTGTATATCTTTGTATTATTATCTGTATATCTTCTAAGTATCAACATCCAAAATTTTAGTTTTTGACTCTTTGCAATCCACTGAAGAGTTAAGGAGTACTAGTCATATACATTTAGTTTTTAATTTCACCTGAATCTTCCAAAATTAGGCCTCGTAATCCAGGCAGCGTTTTAATTGGAACTGTACTTACCAGTATGGTCAACATCCCCCCCCCCCCCCCCACACACACACACTGAGAACAGTTTGTGTCATAAAATCACCCACATAATAGTTTGCTCTTGATGCTGTCATCTGTGGATTTTTTTCTGAGATATATTTCCATAAATAAGTTAATTTTAAAAGTGAGAATGCAAACGCAATAAACTATGTATATACTTATTTTAAAAATATTTAAACAAGATACTCATACAAAAAAATCATCTTCTTACTTACCATCATTAACTTTACATCATTGTATGGTGCCAGATTATAGTGTGATGTGAAGCTTCTAATACTATTTCACATTTTTATTCACTAAATAAAAAAACCTGCCCTGTGTTTTATTACAAAGTAGGTGGCCTGAAGGAAAAATATATGTATTCTTTCCTTTTGGTATAAAATATGCATTTGGGCTTCTCATTTCATCTCCAATCTGTGTTATTCCTTAAAAATGCAGAACTGCCTGAAGTCCTCTTTAATATTTAATTCAACAACTTTTTAATCTGTCATTATGCTGTGATGAAGTAAGCATCAAGTGTCGCTGAGAAAGATTAAATTATACTTGGAAATAGGAATTGAAATGATTTAGGGTTGGAGGCTGAATATTTGCTTTGCACGAGTAATAATAATAGGAGGTGGGGTGAAGAAGGGCTTTGGTTTGGCTTTAATGTCTTTGCCTTGCTGGGCTCCCCTGTGGCTCCCCCTGATTTACGCTGGCATTACTGAGCTTTATTTTATTTAAATGGAGGTAGAAAGTGGGAATTATTACGCCACAATACATTAATTACTCCATACGATTCCTTTGTACCGATTTCCCTTTTTTTCTGTAAACACCATAAACAATGATGCAACCTTACCCAGTATGGATAGCAGCTATAAGCAGTCTGTAGTTCTTGTTAACAAGCTAATATCAGAAAGGAAAGGCAGTAATAATTAATGCCCATCTACAGAATGGTGAGAAGCAAAGGACCCTTTATGTTTTTCCTGTCATAAAGGATGATGTCCAACATAAGATTGCATATTACTAAAAAGCTACCCTGTTTTATTAAATCGTTTTTATCTGATTTTGTTTTTATTATGTGTTAATATTTTAACCGTGGCATTCACTTCTTGCTTTTAACATCTAGACTTAACCTGTGGACTAGTTTGTACTTGAAAAGTACAAACTTGCAGACTTGAATGACTCTTTGATGGATCAACAGGTGACAAATAAAGACTAACCTCTTTGGAGTATGTGGTATCTGCATACGTTTATCTCTCTTTTTGGGGGGTCAGTCTGGTGAGATATACCTGGCCGCATAAGCTTATTTTTAATTTAGTTCTATGGCTCTGGCTACAAAAGGCCGAAGCAACCAGTTAATTTAGTGGAGAAAACTAATTGAGAAATTATTTGATCAAGTGTACAGAAGAGTCCCATGTGGTTGTTTAGAAGAATGCTCATATCATTTTTACTGTGATGCATGCGTATTGGTCAGGCTTTGTATATACTCTGGCCCTGTCTGTAATGAATGTCTTCAAAACATCTCTTCATTTGTCATGATTTGGCACAGTGATGGTCCTTTTCAAAATAGGCTGAGATCTTGACATGCAGTACACCTGTTGGAATAGTATGAGAGGTGTTTTCACTCGCAGGAATCCTGTGTATCTGTAACTTGGATGTCTACTTCCCCAGCCTCATGTCCTATCATGGGTCAACAGTAAAGAGAAAAGGTCTCCTCCTTATTTTTTTTAAACGTTCTAAGTGATAATGTAAACTTACTGCAGTGAATTCCTAATTATCCTTTAATTCCAAGGAATTCAACAAAAACCTGGAAAAATGTTTTTACGCTTAGAAAGCATTTAATACTCTTTTATTTTACTTGCTACCCTTTTCTACCTGGAAAAAGTCCAAAAAGCATTTTGCAAATGATATATATTATTTTTTTCAGAAACGAATTCTTTTTTTTCACTTGAATTAATTTTATGCCCTGCCTAATTGAATTCCCTGGATATTTAGCTCGCCACTTTATCAGTGTGCGCTCAAGGTGTAGAAAGGAGGACAATGGTGTGGGAATCATTTCACACCTTTCATTGGCTATCCTTAGATATTGGAAATTCAAAGTTCTGTATTTGATTGTAAATGACCTCTTACAGTTCATAAGTAGATATTTAGAGGACTAGGTTCACAGATTATTTACAATGTAGTGTTTCGATCTAGGATAACATTTGGAAATAAATAAGTTTTTAAGTCATTGATCACTGTTTGCCTACACAATGTTATTCCTATTAAGATATGTCTTTGTCAACACGTGTCTTTTTTTTGCTCTAGCACCAGACTATTGCCTTTCTGAAATCTACTCTGCTTGTAGGGTAAAGTAAATGCACGTCTTTGTAGAAAAATAAATAAAAAAGCAACCTGAGTCAATAAGCGGGTTCAATTCATGCCTACAGCCATGGTGGACAGCTCATTTTGTAGATGTGGGTGTTTTGTTTACATTTATAATGCAGCTTTATTTAATGCTGACAGATATAGCTTGTGGCAAATGATAGTCAGAATGTATGAGCAGTCATAATGCTTCTGTCTTCTTATAGTGTGCTGCTGAAAATAAGCAGTTCACCTCTGTTTTTATTGAGGAAAGGATATGAGACAGCTATAGCTTCGCGAGGCTATTTATTGAGTTGTTTTACTAGCTGTGAACATGCCGCTTTATAGCAGTTGTGAAAATGGACTTTGCTAGTGTGTGGGAAAGGAAATAACACTGCAGTATACAAGGGTAGTAAAAAATCTCTATAAATAATTTTTCAGACGGAGGAATATTCTCATTTAAGCAGGAAGAATGGCTTGTGATTTTAGCGAGGTGTCAGTCACCCCCTCTGCCCCACCTGCCCCGTGTCCCCACCTGGCCACCCCCGCCGGTCACTGGATTGGAATCGATCACATAAGTTGGAGGAAATGTTTGATTCTGTAATATTGAATTGGATTAGAATTTAGGAAAAACTTATTTACATACTCACCTAGATTTAGCACAACATTATGACTTCTGAGACTTAAGGATTTATATTAACCACGTAGGGTGTAAATTATGTGTGATAGTAGGCTGCATTTATGTGTGATAAGACATACCTGTAAGCTAATAGTAGTGTGTTTGTTATTTAAGAATGTATGCATGATACAGAAAAGCTATATTCGTATAACTGTTTATAATGTAAGAGAATTCAGCTGTGTAAGTAGCATGCGATTGATGGAAAATTTTTCAAGTACTTCTATTTTGACCCCCAAATTTATTATTCAGTATAATTAAGGGAAAGTGACAAACTAACCACAGAATTTGAATTTATATTACTCCTTTCATCCCTTAGAAATTACAGGCACTCACTACACCTGGCCCTTTTAACTCTGCAACAAATTATTTTGGTTTTTACACTAGCTTCTTTCTGCTACTAAATCTGCCCAGGTCTGCTAAGGCTTCTTGATGTACACTTAATTTATCGCCTACCATAATTGTGATGGATATAATACCTTTTATTCTTAAGCATAAAAAAGAGCATTAAAAAGGTACATATTTGAAATTGTTATTTTACATTTTCAAATGTTCGTCAAACGGTAGAGAGAAGGTACACAAATAATATTTTCATGTATGCAAAATAATTTAAAAAGCAGTGTGAATCTCAGCAGGTGTCTCTTCCAGGTTTGTGCTCAAGTTTCTAGGGAACACTGACTATTAAATTGAAATAACCCTCCCTTGATATCATGCAGCTAACGTTCAGTTTAATTCTCAGATAAGGTTTGCTTGGATGCATCATTTTCCTTTCATGTAAATAAAAATCAGACTACTTAGATTTGAATATTCTCTACTTCACAGAGTAAGTCAAAACCCTGCAAAGGACTCACTTGGTTTTCTTAGTGCTTTTATTAAGACATTTCTGTCGCCACGAAATATATGGATTATAGGGATGCTGTAAAAATGTTCTTATTTCCTTCTCCACTGGCTGATGAAATGGGTTAATCTCTCAATAGAGTTGTTTCCTTAATTCGCCACCTGTTTTCAAATCCCTGGTAACCAACAAGGTAAGCGAAGAGATTCCTGTGTGTGTGCCTTTTATACCTGTTTCACCCAGAGAAACCCAGAATCAAAAATGAAGGCAAAACCATTGAATTATTTTTAGGAAAGTTGTTGCGTATCACTAAAAAGGTACCATGTTTAAATTACCATTCAGTTGTCCAGTTATGCCACCTAATGACCATCCTTTCAATGGAAGTTTTCGGCTCCAAAGGGTATACCTGTATGTGATGTACATTTATTACCTTTCTTTTCAGCACATTTATTACCTTTCTTTTTTTTTTTTTAAATATATTTTATTGATTTTTTACAGAGAGGAAGTGAGAGGGATAGAAAGTCAGAAACATCGATGAGAGAGAGAGACATTGATCAGCCGCCTCCTGCACACCCCACACTGGAGCTGTGCCCGCAAGCAAGGTACATGCCCCTGACCGGAATCGAACCTGGGACCTTGCAGTCCGCAGGCCGACGCTCTATCCACTGAGCCAAACCAGTCTCAGCCATTTATTACCTTTCTTTTCAGCACATTGTGAGGCTGTGACAGACCTATAACTAAAAAGCAAATTTTATATTTTTGCTTTAGAAAGAAAGGAACTTATTTTTATCCTTGTAAAACCAAATGTGGGCTTGGCTGGTATAGTTAGAATGTCTCAACTGCATATAAGTAATCATTTATTGTTTAAATACAGAAGAGGCTGTAACAAAATGCCGTCAAGAGCCATCACACTCATTAACCTGCAAGCTAATTAGCCTCCCCCTGCCTGATTGCTGACAAGTTCCTCAGCCTGAACCCGTTGCTGTTGTGTCAGCACAGAGGCACAGAGTGAGGGAGAGGAGGTCTCCATTAGATGTTTGTGAACAAAGTCTCTGCATTAACGGTTTGTTTTTTACACGCTAACAAATGTTAGAGCATTCATATTCCCAGCCATAATTAAATTGGCAACTCTTAATTACCGTAATTAGTATATTAACTGTTTCCTTCCCTGTTCGTCTGGAATGGACTTTTAGAAATTACATGTAATTTAATGCGATTTTTAAAAATTTAATCATTGTTTAAAAGGTTGCAGTAGTTAAATGTATATCTTAATGCTAGTGAATATTTGAAATAATATGCATAATAAAATCACTTAACTGCACTGTCTTGTCAAAACCGGTACATATGGGCTTTATATTTACATGTCCTTTTTTTTCCCCTGCACAAACATGACATTCATTACCCATTAAAAATTTTTTTTTTCCTGGTAGGCTAACATTTTTTAACTAGGTTGCAAATTAGCATTCGAATGATGGAACATTTTGCAAATGCATCTTAAAATATGAATTCATTAATTTGTGGAAGACTAATTCACTTAGAATAGCTTCTTGAGGGCAGAAAACAGTCATAAGATATTTTGCTTGTTATGCCATCCAATCAAACTCAAGACTTTATGGAGAATAACAACAACAACAAAAAAATAGAGTACATTTTGGAATGGTAAGTGGTCTAAGTATGAATTGATAATTCTCAATTTTCAAAATTATTATTTTTGCTTTCTGGTAGATGTTACAGTTTTGGCTTAAAATATCTGATTATCTTCAACAAATTAGAGGCCTACACCTTTCTAGAATGTTACATATACTAGCAAGATATCTAAAAAAGCACATACTGACATTTACTATACTTCTAGTTTATGTAGGAAGAACTGCTATTTGAGGGTATCTGATTTAAAAGTACCAGATTAAAATAAGAAACAGCATCAACATTTATGAGAGCTTTCCATATCGGTACATGTTTATCCTGGTCACGGACAGAAAAATCATCTGCCTAGAATCCTGCACAGATCTTAAACTATGTGAATATATATTTACCACTAGCTGGCTTTACCTAAACCCCAATTAAGGAATGGGTGTTTTAAGTAAAACTTAAAATACACTTATATTATTTAGTCCATTTTATAACTAAGATGCTAATATGACTTATTTCGACTATCATTCATTTACAGACGGCAGTCATTTTATGAGGAACTATCCAGTGCACTCTAAAATACATCACTTTTAAATGGATGTGGCCTTTTAAGTACTGCGGCCTACCTCTCCATAAGAATTGTAACTTGAGCCTCAAGTCACCTGTGTGATGGAATAGATAACGAGGTTCCTTCTTGTACTGTAGTCCTGCGGACGTGTGGACTCTTGGCTAACAAAGACAGCTGGGAGGTCCTGAAACGGTGTTTTTGCATTATTAGAATAAAAATTATCATCTGGAATCTGATCTCACTAATAAGGACATTTCCCACCACTCATTCTACCCCCTACTTTTCTAGCCTGGCCTGACTCTGAGAGAAGAGCAACATTTCCATAATCATCTTTAGAATGTGATGTAACAAGTTTCAGCGAATTTAGTGTAATAATGATTCAGATTTGATTTACAAAGTAAATAATATGAGTTTAAGGGCCTTTTGAGTTTTAGGGCCTATTGTAGAATTATTGGGCCACTTATGGTTTATAATCATAATATAGAGTTGTCACAAAAATCTGAACTTGTTGGAGGAAGGGGCCGTATGGAAATCTAGCACAGTCCTCTCATTTTGCAGATAGAGAAATGAGGCTTTACAGCCAAATAGTACAGCAGCTACGAGATGACAACTCACATCCTTGGACTTAGTCTCGTGCTCTGAGTTTCATAAATTCAAGTTGTAGTGGGTTGACTTGGTATTCCCTTCCGAGTGTCTCTATTTTAGTTATTTTATCCTGAAGGTTAATGTTGCTTAAAGTATGTAAGATAAGAACAGTATTTTTAATGAGTACAATTTATTTTTTAGAGTCGATGCTCAAATTTATGTAAAACATTGTCTTTTTAAAGAAAACACAAAACTAAAATAGAAATGGCTTATTTAATAAAACGCCCCTGTTGGACAATACAGGCTATTTTCCTCCAGTAAGTTATTTAATAAAATAACCTTCTGTGGTGTTGAAGTGATTGAGAATTGAGGGCACCGTCTTCTGTAAAACGGTGGTGTATCGGTTAGGTGACTGTCTAAGTTACTGTTGAAGAGTAAAGCTCCAGAAAATATTTTCTCGATACTAGCTTTCATTTACAAACCAGAATAATTCTGAATGTTTATAGTAAACATTTGGAGATAACCCAAGGCAAATTTAATTTTAGATTGGGCTTTTGCTTAATGTATTATTCATAGTATGGTATCATCAGTTACGCATATCCCTGACAATACACTTAAAACTTAACTTTAATAGTAATATCCACCCTAATTTGGTTGAGCCCAATAGTGACCTGACATGATTTATTTTTCCTCCTTGTTGCAGATAATTTTTTAATAACGGTGGGATGGAGTTACTGGGCACTCTTTCTCAGCCCTCTCTCCCGCCAATCCTTCCCCCCCTATTTGAACACTTCACCATTTTTGCTGCATGACCTGGTTTTGCATATTTCTGATTCTCTGTTCATCTAATTAGTACGTTCTAAAAAGACCTGGACCACTTATTGTACAGAGATGTAGCCTGTGGCTATTTAATAAGGAGCTTTCAGTGCTACATTTGCATCTTTTGCTTGGGGTCTGAATAGTGAATTACCTTTAAGATCATTAAGAAGCGCTGCTGTATTGTTAAAACCAGGCCACAATATTCTAATTGACAATTTAAAACTTCAGGCTTCCTATGTAACCCGAGTGACCCCCGCATAATTGTCTGTAGTGTAGAAGACCCCGGGACAAACTGCTGATGTTTCAGCCCATCCCACAGTGTAGCCTCTATAGACAGGTAGCTTTACATGCCAATAAGTAGTATAGAGATGATCCTACTAGTGTATACTCAAGTGTGTATATTACTTATATCATAATTATAGAATTTAGCATCTTTTTTGATAGTAAGTGTTTTCACTAGTTTTCTGATCTCAGATTGATGTGATATTTATCTGCTGCCACCAGTAATGACAGGGATTTTAAAGGTAGCCAATAACAAAAGAGAATTCAATATAGAGAAAGATGGTGGTAAGTTTCATGTTTTTAAATGAATGCTTTTACTTGAAGGCATTTATAGATTCACCAGCTGGCTTTTACTCTGTATCTGAACTTCTTGACTATATATGAAAAACTAAATGGATATGTTTTTGTATAACTAATTTTAGCAGATAACATGTTAATTGATTTACAATTTAGCAATTATACCTTAAAATTGCATTTCTGAAATAGCTGTTTCTTAACGGAGTCTGAAGTCACTTAGTTGTGATCAGTTTCTGCTGAACCAACTATATATACATTTTAGCACAGTGCCGTGCATATAATGGGTACTTCATAGATGCTTGTTGAATGAAAGTATGAATGAATGAACGATCAACCAGAAAGAACATAAAATAAAGGAAAAGAATACGTGCTTAGCACATAGTAGGACCCCCGTAGTTAATTGAGCCAACTGCCCATTTATGTTTTTCTAGAGGGTCTCACTTCCAGTAACAGTTTCAAAAATATTTAAAAAATAATAACCAGGCAGTCATTAACTTGTATTCACTTGGTAGGCTGTCTATAACCTGTTTATTTTGCTTATCTCAACCTTTTGTACCCTTTTCTTATAAGTTTACCACTCAGTTCTTTTAATTGTGTCACCTTACTTGTTAGAGAAAACCCACATCTTCTGTGTCTTGAAGAAGTTGCTTTATTTATCTTTTAGATCTATTGTTTTAGATTTATTGTAGAGAAGAAAACAGAACTTTGTATTAAAAATAAATTATTATAGGGAGGGGGATTAACAGCAAGGCAAATATTTATGCGAAGATGTTTACTTCGAAGTAAAATCAGAGTAAATGTTTAGTTAAAATTGTTATCTAGCTTACATTCATATTCCAAAACACTCTAGAAGGTTTAACATATTTATGATCAGCGCATTGACCAGTGATACACTGTTAAGTAGCCTTGCAGGATTTTCACTTCTAAGAATTTGTTGTACTTGCATTATTGCTTCCTTTGGGATTCCAGACAATGACTCTGTGGTCTGATTCATTAATATTGGTTGTCTTCAGCAGAGTATCCAGATTTGACCTGCCAAGTATTAAATTTTTAATGTATTACTAGTTCCTTCACAGAGTAAGGCTTGTCTTTGTTCTTTGTATTTCTGTACCGGTGCAGCCTGAATCAGATACAGATTTAATTTGTAGTACCGCTAACTATGCCTCGTTTTAAAAATGCGCGCACACAACACCCATGCACAACTATAAAAATGTTTATTGGTGGAAAATACAAATGGCTACCTTTTAAAATATTTGGTAGGATGCATCTCCAAATTAATTTTGAAAAGTGCCGGGGGTGCTCTGTGCAATGCACAATAAATTAATTTTATGCTATTAACAATGATGATGTTGGATGTATATTAGTTAATGTGTTAATGACGTGTTAATTACTGTACATGTTGTGAAGACCCTTCAGGCTTGTTCCGTGATGCAACGTGTCAACTTGAACCAGACCAAGTAATCTGCAAAGCAGACTGTAACTCTTAAAAAGAACACTTGTACACATAAATTATAAATTAAATTATGCTTTTTATTATCCTTTCTCTTTCTGGTAGAATGAATAGTAATTCTTCTGCTATCTGCACCTGTTAGAACCTAATACTGTCAGACTCTGTTTTCCCCAAGAGGACTGGGAGAGATTTGTTATGCAATAACTTCCGCTTTGTTTACACTCTGGCATTTAGTATATATTTTATATAGATTCATGTGCTTTGCACATTGGAAGATTCTTCTCTTTTTTTTTGTTTACCAGATTAATTTATAATAAAAGGTATTCAGTCTTTGCGCAGGCTGGTGAAAAGTAGCCTTGTTCGACAATTAACACCACTGATTGATATTAAATTAATACTTGCGATTCAGTTCATGGCTCTCTAAGCTTGTTGGCCAAGTAGTTTGAAACCTCAGGAGATGAGTCATAAAAAAACTGGATGCCAATTCCAAATCATTTCAAAGTGGCCAGAATCTGTTGCCATGTGGGAACATGGAAGAATAATACAGGTTGAATTTTTATTTTTCATAAATATTTTTCAAAATGTAGACTACCTCCGTTTAAATCGCGACTCTTTCACTGTCTAGCTGTGTGACCGTGAACATGGTTTTCAACCAAACCCTGCTGTGCCCCAGTTTATGATAATAAGACCGGGCATAATAATAGCACCTAACTATTGGGATAGACTAAAATCAAGTACCTTGAGCAATGCATGGCACATAGGAAGCACTCAATAAACGCGAGGTCTTATTAACGTACCTTTAATATTATACTGAAAATTATTCGGAAGCATTTAATTTCCACAAGCTCTTTGAATTCTCTAGGACCCGTTATGAATTTGAGTTTGGTTTTCATTCATTATAGTCTCGTCCCTCATCACAGAAAAGCATCTTACTTTTAATGACGATTTTATGACGTCAGTGTTGTTTAAATCCACCTGGAGTCATCAGAGGCCTTTTTTGTTCAGCTGACTTCTCTCCATTCTACAGCGCAGCTCTGGTGGAGGCTTGTGTGGCATGGAAGGCTATTCTGACCAGACCTGGGTGTCCCTGGCAGAGATTTGTGCCTCTCCTGTTTATACCCATGCATCCTCTCCTAATACCCATGCAAAAGGGCTTCTAATAAATGTGCGCTCAGCATCGCACACTGTTTGCTTTAGCCGCCTTCCACTCCCTGCCTCCCCCTTTAAGAGCCAGCCATTACGAAAGGTTAGATTCGCAGTTAGCAGGCTTTAGCTCTCCCTTTTGAATCAGTGAGGTTGCCGTTTTATTGCTCTCTGACTTACACTTCGGTGATGAGAGTAAACTAGCATCAGATTAAAGGTCAGCAAATCCCATCAAAGAGAGGAATATTAGGGGCAGAGATAGTTGGAGAGGCAGCACACCGCTGGGTATTGACAGGGTGATTCCAGGGTATCAGTCAGCAGAATTATAGCTGCCCAGAGAGTCAGTGCGGCTTTAATGAGCCTGTGTGAAGAGGAAGAGGGTGGATTTATGTAGTTCCTCATAATTTTCTGTAGAGACTGTTATTGCAGACATTCTGTGGAGTGTTCTGGTCTTTCATTTAATTCAAAGGTCCTGGAGCTTCTCCATCCTCTAAATTCCTTTTTGTTAGCTCAAATCAAAGTTGACATTTCCATGGTTTACCACCTAAAATACCCGGGTTTCTTTTGGCAGTTCTGAAATCTGGATACTGTTGCTATAAATCTACACTTATATTTATATTCATGCACACATCTTTTCTTTTCAGAAAAGGGGGTTGAATAATGGACTTTCCCCCCCATAAGTACACAAGGGGAAATGTACATTTACACATTTCCGTCTAAATAACTGGAAAAAACCCTGATTGTAATTATGTTAGGGTGCTTTTCGAAAGGGTTTTAATATTCATTTTCTTTCAATTGACTTTCCTAATTAGTTGTTTATATGCCTGTTTGTGTACTCTCCATCTCACTCTTTACGCTTCCAATAATACCTTTAACCTGGAAAAAAAATTATTTGTGGGATGGGGGGGGGAATGTTTTAAATTGTTCTAATGAGCAATACTACGTTTAATTGCTCGTTAAGTCCATTTTGATTGAGATAAGACTTTATAGTGAATTTGACTCCCATTAAATTCTTATCAGAGCGATATTAATCTATGATCTCAAAATCTAGAATATGCTTTGGGAAGCTGTGTTTATAAAAAATTTCTTTGGCTATATTTGCTGTTGGTTAGTTGCTTAAAGAGTTAATGATATATATATATATATGTATGTATATATATAGATAGATAGATAGATAGATAAATTGATATTTTTTAGTTAAGCTTTTATTTATAGGTCACTAGAAAATAGTTTGTGAAACAATTAGCAATGAACTTGCACTAGAATGTTTTATTAGCCACACCAACCGCTTTTTGTAATTTATATGTAAGAATATACTTTTTATCATTTATAAGTAAATAAGTACATTATTAACATGGGGGCTTGTTTGTGTGATTTGCTGCTTGGAAGATGCTTTTAAGCTTCTCCGCCATTGTCCTTTGCATGCCACGTGGGTGGTCGTGCTTTTCAGACACTTAATGGTTTTAATGGAAGAGAGTGGTGATGGATGCGATACAACCAGGAGGAGCACAGATATCCTTTTTAAAGTTCACTGTTGACTGAAACATCTACAGTACTTACAGCAAAATGCAAACTCCTCAAGAGACATGTGTACAGGCAAATATGTGAAAATAAAGAAGCTACGTTCATTGCATTTTTGGATGAAGATCAAACAATTGTGAAATACCTCAACTTTTTCTTTTGGAGATGAAAATAATAGTTTTAAGTTTTTATTTTTTTACCTAATTATCTAAAAACAAATACCAAAGGCTGATGTCTGTATATGGGGCAATGGCTCAGTATAATATGTGTTTCAATGTGTTGGGTTTTTTTTTTTTATCAGCTATTTTGCCTTTAAAGTAAAAATTGAGTTTGAAATAAATAATTTTTAAAACTGCGGGTGGGGGCTCTCTTCAGTCATTATTATTCCATGCTCTCATCCTTTATTATATAGGATGAGACCCAAGTACTACAGTGTGTCTGGATGATCCCATTAACACATTTATATCAAAGAGCCAGCGTACTTAAAAGTAAAGTCATGCGGAAAGTCTAGTCAAGTTCATGCTTCCTCTAATCGAGCCATGTTTCACCAAGTCCTTTTGATAAAACTGAGTCTGTGTCCTTTATAGTGATACAGATCAAACTTTATTCTGCGCTGTTACATCGGAATGGACTGAGAATGTCAGTGACCCTCCTGCCACAGTTACTGGCGTGCTGTTTTGAGCAGTGCTGTGCATCGGGATGATTTGGGATTACAGAAACAACACAGTGGCGATGCCTTCCTGCAAAGGGAAACAGGGAACCAGTGTCTGGTATTCATAACGGAACCAACTGGCCATAATGTATATATATATTCACTTCTCAGCATTTTAGAGAAAAGGGAGAGGATGGCTGCAGCAAAGGACAGGAAGTGAATGTAAACAGAAGCAGGAGGTTAATTATTTGACAGGGGCGGGATTCCTACTGTGATGAGGATGTATGAGTGGCATTTGCTGATCACCTTAAAGTGCACAGCTAAGTATGTTGGGTATTTTTTAATTCAACTTGAGTCTAGTATTTTATTTTAGAGAAATTATGGGTGAAAAAATAATAATTGTTCTGAAGTAGTACCATTTTTCTCCCCATTGGTAGTTTCTGACCAAAAATTTTAAATCAGATATATATTGTATGTATTGTTTTTAAGAAATCATACATTTTTTAATGAAATATTTGCTTAGAGATTTCTAAAATACTGAGAGTTGGGTAACTTTGGTTTAATTTGGACTGATTTTAACAAAATACCATGTAGCCAGTTATAACATGATAGTGAGCAGGAAGAAAAAGGTTTTTTATTTTTTTCGAAATGAAGACATAGCACCATTTAATTTCCATGTGGTCTTCTACACATAGTCATTCTCTAGATTTCCAAGTTTATTTGAAGTGTGTGGACAGAGACCACTAATAATGAACAACTATCAAGAGTGTTTTATCATCAGCAAACATCAGAGTGCCATTCCGCCACCGGAAGTGATATGAGAGTAAAGAGCAAAAGAAAAAAATAGATACTTAGGTCATAAAAATTGAGAAAGTAAAGAACAATAAAATTACACAACATTAAAATATGTTTCAGCCAAAACCGGTTTGGCTCAGTGGATAGAGCATCAGCCTTCCGACTGAAAGGTCCCAGGTTTGAATCCGGTCAAGGGCATGTATCCTGGTTGCGGGCACATCCCCAGTAGGGGGCATGCAGGAGGTGGCTGATTGATGTCTCTCTCTCATCGATGTTTCTGACTCTCTCTCCCTCTCCCTTCCTCTCTGTAAAAACTCAATTATATATATATATATATATATATATATATATATATATGTTTCAAAGTAATGGCAACACAATCTATGGCAAAGAAATTTGATAAATAAAAATACCAATTTTAAGAAAACTCTCAAAAGCACAACCTCAATCAGATTTGACCATGTAGTGAAAGAATATTATCAGAAATCAGATAAAAGTTTAATTGTAGGGTATATTTGTTTCAGATTACATCTTAGGTTTGCAGAACTCTTTTTAAAGTTCATGGTAATGTTTTATTTTCACAGGTTATACTAAGAAATTCTGTAACTAATTCTTCGACTTAAGGAAATGTAGTATTGTAATAAAAACAGATTTTTAGTCTGTGTGATTTAAAGGGAATGATCCCTATTATTTTTAAGTGATGATTATGTGCCAGATACTGTTGTAGGCATTTTACATATTTTATAGCATTCAAACCTCACAATGATTTCTTCAGTTGGTGGAATCTTTATTTATAGAGAATGAATTTGAGAACTTGCCTACAATCACATAAGTAATAAGTAACAGTCAGAATTTGAATCCAGGCTGTTCTACACTCCATATTTTCTAGTAGTATAGTATATATTCTACAGTAGTGGAGTTGCAAAGTGAATTTAAAATCCAACATTATAATCTATTTCTTTAGGCATTTGAGGTATAGTGGAATCCTGGACTTAGAGGAAGACAGACTTATGTTTGAACCTAGTGGCCTAGTGCACAAAATTCATGCACGTTAAAAGAGAATTAGAGGAAAATTTTTTAAAAATATATTTTATTGATTTTTTTACAGAGAGGAAGGGAGAGAGATAGAAAGTCAGAAACAGCGATGAGAGAGAGACATCGATCAGCCACCTCCTGCACGCCCCACAGTGGAGATGTGCCCGCAAGCAAGGTGCATGTCCCCAACTGGAATCGAACCTGGGACCTTCTAGTCCGCAGGCCGATGCTCTATCTACTGAGCCAAACGGGTCTCAGCAGAGGAAATATTTTAATATTGCTATTTGCCCTTTCTCTATAATAGAAGTCAGAGATGAAAGAAAATTAGTAAAATGTATGTGAAAATCTCCCTCCTGTCAGAGTTTGGGGCACACCGAGGGACCCAGAGTCAAGTTCCCGCCCACACACGCGTGCCTCAAAATCGCCTGAGACCCAGACCTGGCCAGCCCCACCCCCATCAAGCCCTGCTGGGGCGGGGCAGGAGGGGGCACAGCCTCAGGTCTCCCTGCCAAGTGGGGGTTGCAGACTCAGGTCCCCTTGCCTGGTGGTGGGTGGGGCTTAGGTCCCCTGTCAAGCCCCACAGGGGTGGGGGGGGGTTGGGCCTGAGGCTCCCTGGCCTGGCACTGGGGCTTGGGGTACAGCCTGAGGTCCCCCCCATCAATTTTTGCTGGGCGGGGGGCACTGCCTGGGTTCCCCCGCCCTGGCCAGATGCCACACAGCCTCAGGTTCCTACTGATCAGGCATGACGGCGTGACGACCATTGTATATTAGCTCTTTATTATATAAGATAATTGTTTTCACATTTACTGGGTATGTAATCATGAGCAAGTCACTTAACCTTTTCAAAGTTTGGTTTCTTATCTATAAGGTTATGTAAAAAACAAATGAGAGAAAATGTAAAAGATACAGCTTGCTGTTTGGCATGTAGTATATGCTTAATATGTATTGAAAATTGAACAGAAGGAATTTTTAGACTTAAGACATATAATGAGAGCCAAGTACGACAGTGTTTTTGGATTATCACATTAACTACTATAAAATAAGAGGTTAAAGTCCCCTACACAAGAAACAAAAAGACAGAAAACATCTGTTCTTTGGCAGAAATATTTTGCATGGTGAACTAGCTTTAGGAAGATCTTACTAAAGTTGGAAGACGTGGTCTTCCAGAAAATAGAGCACTGTAGTGGGGAAGCAGCTGTGTGGAGCGGCACAAATGATGCCCGCTCTCCGTGTTAGTGGGAGCAGGCATCACGGTGTCATGTTATCCCATTCACAGCATGGCAGTGATCCTACCCCGCAAGACAGGAAATGAAAGGGCCATGGCTATGTCACTCTGCGGAGAGAAAAGGGAACAGGATGTGGGAAAAGAAAGGATTGTAGCTGACACCGGTGTGGCTCAGTAGATAGAGCGTCAGCCTGCGGACTGAAGGGTCCCAGATTCAATTCCGGTCAAGGCCATGTACCTTGGTTGTGGGCACATCCCAGTGGGGGGCGTGCAGGAGGCAGCTGATTGATGTCTCTCTCTCACTGATGTTTCTAACTCTCTATCCCTCTCCCTGCCTCTCTGTAAAAAATCAATAAGATATATTTTTTTTAAAGAAAGGATTATAATAGGAATTTGTGTAAACACATACTGAAAAGTCCTGGAAATGCACATAATAGAAGAAGACTTATTGGTTTTGTTGCAAGTCCAAATATAGGCCTCTAGCATTTCCTAGTGTGGAGACCCGAGGCACGTGGCAAATTTAAAAGGATGTCGTTGGCACATGAGATCACTTAATCGCACAGCGTAGCTAGTCACAAAGGTGCCTGGGTATCAAAGCCAGTGCTGTTAGAATCCCCCCCACCGAGGTGCTGACACCCACTTCTTTCCCACTCTACAGTGCCGGGTTGTCCTTTCCCCGTCCGGATGCAGTTGTCATATTCACCAAACCTCGGCATCTCCTCAATGGAGCGCTTTGCCCGAGCATCTATCTGTGGAGATGAAAAGAAAATGGCCGT
>PVJN01008578.1:0-66586 GCA_004026805.1 Lasiurus borealis | reverse complement strand
GCTACTACAAATCATATTTCAATGAATGACCATATAGAAATCTTTTCACCCATAAATAACTCTGTCTTTAAGAAAAGTTCTTTGAAATGGAGTTGGATTAAAGGGTATCTACTTCTATAAGTTTGATAGATATCATCAAATTACTCTCCATTGAGGTTGTGTCAATTTATATTTTGACTAACAGCATACAAAAATGCCTATTTCCCCACTGCCTAGCCAAACAGTATTATTAATCTTTTGTATTTTTGCCCATCTGATAGGTAAAGAATGGTATATTAGTGTAGTTTAATTTTCATTTTTCTTATTCTCTTATTCATGTGTTTAAGAGTTATTTGTGTTTCATTTTCCACAAACTCTCGGTGCACATTGTTTGCCTATTTTTCCATTGGGTCATTTATTATCAAATAATAGCTGTTTATTGGTTTGTGAAAGGAGTTGCAAATATTTATCCCAGCTTGTCATTTTTCTTTTGCCATTGTTTATTGTATTTTTTTGCTATAAAGATTATTAAAATTTTTTATGTTGTACAATTTATCAATCTTTTGATTTATAGCTTCTACGTTATATTTAAATAGGCCTCTTCACACCAAGATTATAAAACACTTCTCCCAGGTTTCTTCTAATACTTTTATGCTTTCACTTTTACAATTAAATCTTTGATTCATTTGGCATTTATCCTTCTGTAGAATATGAGGTATAACTCTAATGTTATTTTTTTCTAGATGGCTACCCAATGACATTTATTGAATAATCTATCTTTCTTCAGTGATTTGAGATTTTGTCTTGCTACCTTTTGTTATATTAATAATTATGAAGTATACACTATGAATCAGATATTGTATTAAAACCGGGGTACATTTTTAAAATGTAATATAGTTCTTGCAGCCAGAAATTACCATCTAGTTATAACAACAAAACTAACACTCATGGGGGAAAAAAAATCAAACAGTAAATTGTATCACAGAAGGTTTTATGGAGAGGCAGACATTAGTTCTTCCTTGACATTTGTAGATGAAATTAGAGAATAAAAGCACACAAAAGAAAAATAGGGGAACAAAAGAAAAGGAGGATATCTGCTTACAATCACTAACCCAAATGAGAGGCCTAGAGGGCCTTTTTAAATTTAAATGTGGGGCAAAGTTATTTGTAGAAAATGACTTTAACCCAATAGCCACTGTCAAAGCAAGCATTTTGTCAGTAGATTAGGATTTATTTGGTTATAGCTCAATTACTTTCTGTTGTATATTGTTGTCTGTTTAATATTAAACTTTTTTTTTGTATGAAATTAGTCATACTAGACTGATGATTTTCTCATTTTTTTACTTTTTTTTTTTCTGTGTTCCATATAGGATCATTTTTTTCTCTATCTTCAAGATCCCTAGTTTTATTTATTTTTCATTGTTTAATATGTTGTTAATCCCATCCAATGTGAAGACAGTTTCATAATTTTTGAAAAAGCAATTTCTGTTAAAGAACACATGATATGTTTAACAAGAAAATTAGAATGTTCTAGTAGGAAGAGATTGTTTAAAATAACCAACATTGTCTCTCTTTTGAAGATGTTCTAGCCACAATGGCTCTTTTTCTGTATCTCCCATATTACTACACCAGGCTCATCCTAACCTAAAAGCTTTTGCACTTCTTTGTAATCCTATCTTCTTGGAAAGCTTTCTCCAGATATTTGCATGGTTACCACATTTTTCATCTTTGAAATGTTGGTACAAATGCCTTCTCAGAGACATCTTCCCTGACCACCTGTAGCTAAAATATTGACCCACTCTCCTTCACTTCCCAAGGTATTTTCTATCTCATGTAGGATTATTATCTTCATAGTCCATATAAGTAGCTGAAGTAATTTCATTTATTTATGTATTTATCATCTCTTGAAAACAAGCTTTTTGTTTTACCAAATAAATAGTTTTGTATCATAGAAGGCTTTAAAATGTTTTTCAACCAGATGTGACTAATTTTTTTATATTTTTTATTAATGTATTAGATGTGTACAGATCTTCCCATTGCCCCCCCCCCATTCCCAGGCATGCCCTACCCCCTAGACATAACCTTGTGTCCATTGGTTATGCATATATGCATGCATACGAGTTCTTTGGTTGATCTCTAATCTACCACACCTCTCCCTAACCTTTCCACTTGATTTGACAGTCTGTTTGATGCTTTATTGCCTCTGTATCTAACTTTTTGTTCATCAGTTTATAATGTTCTCTATCCATAAATGAGTGAAATCATGTGGTATTTTTTTTCCATTGACTGGCTTATTTCACTTAGCATAATGCTCTCCAGTTTCATCCAGGTTGCGGCAAATGGTAAGAATTCCTTCTTTTTTATGACAGCATAGTATTCCATTGTGTAGATGTACCCTAGTTTTCTGATCCAGTCATCTGCTGATGGGCACCTAGGCTGTTTCCAAATCTTAGCTATTTTAAATTGTGCTTCTAAGAACATAGGAGTGCATATTTCCTTTCTCATTAGTGTTTCTAGTTTCTTAAGATATATTCCGAGAGGTGGGATTACTGGGTCAAATGGGAGTTTCATTTTTAGTTTTTTGTTCTCCACAGTGGCTGCACCAGTCTGCATTCCCATCAGCAATGCATGAGAGTTCCTTTTTTCTCCACATCCTCGCCCATACTTATTTGTTGATTTGTTGATGATTGTCATTTTGACAGGTGTGAGATGGTATTGCATTGTCGTTTTGATTTGCATCTCTCAGAAAATTAGTGACTTTGAGCATGTTTTCATGTGTCTCTTGGCCTTCCTTCTGTCTTCTTTCGAAAAGATTCTATTTAGGTTCCTTGCCCATTTTTTTTATTGCATCATTTATCTTCCTTTTATTAAGTTGTATAAGTTGCCTATAGATGTTAGAGATTAAACCTTTATCAGTGATAACATTTGCAAATATGTTCTCTATCTTCTTGATGTTTTGTTGATGATTTCTTTTGCTGTGCAAAAGCTTTTTATTTTTTATTTATTTTATTTTATTTTATTGATTTATTACAGAGAGAAAGGAAGAGGGATAGAGAGTTAGAAACATCGATGAGAGAGAGATGTCGATCAGCTGCCTCCTGCATGCCCCCTACTGGGGATGTGCCTGCAACCAGGATACATGCCCTTGACCGGAATCGAACCCGGGACCTTTCAGTCCACAGGCCGACACTCTGTTCACTGAGCCAAACCGGTTTCGGCGTAAAAGCTTTTTATTTTGATGTAGTCCCATTTGTTTATTTTTTCTTTAGTTTCCATTGCCCTGGGAGCAGTATCAGTGAAGAAGTTCCTTTAGCATATGTCTGAGATTGTGCTGCCTGTGGATTCCTCTTTTATTTTTATGGTATCCCATCTTATGATCCTCTTTGGATTCTTTTTATTTGGTGTTCTGTATGCTTCCTGGACTTGTAAGTCCATTTCTTTCACCAGGTAGGGAAAGTTTTCAGTCATTTTTTATTTAAATAGGTTTTTAGTATCTTGCTCTTTCTCTTCTTCTGGCACTCCCATAATTCTGATGTTGGTATGTTTGAAGTTGTCCCAGAGGGTCCTCACACTATCTTCACATTTTTGAACTCTTTTTTCTTTTTGTTTTTCTGTTAGAGTGTTTTTTGCTTCCTCATATTTCAGAACTTTCATTTGATTTTGGGGTCCTCTAGTCTGCTGTTGGATTTTTATATATTATTCTTTATTTCAGACAGTGCATGCTTAATTTCTGACTGGTCCTTTTCCATTTTTTTTGACATTCTCATTAAGATCTTTGAAGGACTCACTAAGTTTCTCAGAGTTCTCAAATAAGTTTGTCAGTGGTTTGTAGAAGATTCTTGAATAACCTTATAAATGTGGTTTTGAACTCTATGTTTAGTTGTTTGCTTTCCTCCATTTCTTTCATTTGTGACAGTTTCTTGGTCTCCACATTTTGGCTGCTTCCCAGTGTTGATGGAGTGGCTTTGTGTGGTACTTGTCCTTAGGGCCCAGTATCTCCACCTTCCAAATCACCTAAGGTGGACACTCTTGGGACACTCCTTTGTGGGCTGGGTTCAGAGTCTTGTTGTAGTTAAGCCTTGATTGCTATTGGTACACTGGAAGGAATTGACCTCCAGGGCAATTGACTGTGAGAATTAGCTTTGTTTATTAATGGAAGAATTGTTGTGCTGGAGACACAACTATTGGTCAGAACTTGCTTCAGTGGGGCTTTGGTGCTCACCACATCTGCCTTTTGAGTGTGTCGTCTCACACTGACCTCTAGGTACACTGGTTCCTGGATCTCTAAGGAGGTGCAAGTCAGCTAGTGTCTGAGGCCTCCCAACAGGAGCCACAGGGAGCTCTGCAGATTTCTCCTCTTTGCTTGGAGTTTTGGAAGTTTTTGAGTTGTCTGACCCAGCTGCAATTTGTTAGGTTAAGCTGTCAGAGGGCAGGCCATTCATATGCAAAAGTCACCACACAGCTGGGTGGGTTTGAAAATTGGGCAGGGCAGGGTCTCAGGGTGTGGCAAACAGCAATGGCTGCCAGTCAGCCTTCTCTGCCTCGTTCTGTTCAGTGTCCTGTGTCCCGTGCTCCAGCACAGTAAACGATGATTCCAATGCATAACTCTGTAAGAGAGCCATCCTCCCTTTCCGGCCCAATGGCAGACAGTTCAGTTTCTCCCTGTATGAGTCTGGGTCCCCAGAATCTTACCAGAAACCGGAGTTCAGAGAGTCGGGAACCTGTAACTCTCTCCCAATTGAAAACAACAGTGCATGCCAGCCCGATGCGCGCACGTCTCCGGACCTCTGCCTTTCTGAGCCTCTGCACATCCTACCAGGTCTGGATGCACTTTTTTCTTTCCTTCTAGTTGTAGAACTTCCATTCTGCCAGCTTTCCCGTGGTTCTGGGGGATAGTTGTTTTGTCTTTTAGTTGTAGTTTTGATGTGGTTGTGAGGGACAGCACGTACAGATGTATACCTCATGCCAACATCTTGGTTCCTCCCTTCCTTTTCTCTTGTTATGTCTTTCACTTTGGGATCTAATTTATCAGATATAAGTATTGCTACCCCAGCTTTTTTTTTTTCATTTCCATTTACCTGAAAAACCATTTTCCATCCCTTCACCCTCAGTCTGTGTGCATCTTTTTTTTGGAGGTGCGTTTCTTGTAGACAGCAGATTTTTGGGTCGTGTTTTCTTATAGAATATGTTACCCTATGTCTTTTGATTGGAGCATTTAATCCATTTACATTTAAAGTTATTTTTTTAAATTAAATCTTTATTATTCAGACTATTACATTTGTTTCTCTTTTTTTCCACTCCATAGCACCCCTCCACCCAGCTCTCACCCTTCCCTCCCTCCCATTGATCTCATCCATAGGTGTATGATTTTTGTCCAGTCTCTCCCTGTACACCCCTCACCCCTTTCCCCCTGAAATTATCAGTCCACTCCCTTTCTGTGCTCCTGATTCTAGTATATTCACCAGTTTATTCTGTTGATCAAATTTATAATTCACTTAATTTCCACTTTTCCCTTCAAGATGGTGCAGTCTCCACATCTGAGCAGGCAGTTCAGGGAGGGAACCCAGCAGCATTGGGGGCTGCCCAGTCAGGGAGCCCTGTCCAGCAGTCACCCACCTTCTCCTGGAGTATAACTGTCCCTTAACTCGCCAACAAACACTCGGTTGTTCTCTCTGTCTGCTCAGGGAAAAAGGTCCAGACACGTCTGTCTATTCTGCCACCATTTTACTTCCTTCCCAATTGTGACTATTTATAATACTGTTTCTTCAACATGTGTTCCAATTTGTTTTCCTCTTTCTTTCTTTTTTTAAAAATATATTTTATTGATTTTTTTTTTTTACAGAGAAGAAAGGAGAGGGATAGAGAGTTAGAAATATCGATGAGAGAGAGACATTGATCAGCCGCCTCCTGCACACCCCCTACTGGGGATGTGCCCACAACCAAGATACATGCCCTGGACCAGAATAGAACCTGGGACCTTTTAGTCCCCAGGCCGATGCTCTATCCACTAAGCCAAACCGGTTTCAGCAGTTTTCCTCTTTCTTTTCATTTACTTTGACGTATGATTACTTTTTCTCTTATATATAAACTCAGTTATTTTTTTAGAGATGTCTCTTATTAAAATTTTTGTTGCTTTATGTCCAGGAAGCTCACGTGTTCAATCACACAAATAAACCTTAAGTCATTAGAGATTTTTTCCAAATTATATAAACAACTGTATTTCTTTCAGTTTAAAATCAATAATGGACTGCCTATGCTATTTTTTATTGTTGTGAACTTTTGTTTTAAGATTTTATTGCTATTTTTTTCCTGTATATTTTGTCTTGCTAATAGATCATAAGCTAACTGGGGCAGGGAACATTATCAGCCCATAGAATGCCTATAGTGCTGAGTGATTGAGCAGTGTTGATCTACTTAATAAATTCTGCTTAGCTGTTTTCATTGTAATTTACATTAAGAAACAAAGAAAGAAAGTTTAATTAATAAAACAATATTAATAGTTATACCTGTGGCAGATTTGGTGGAAGAAGGATATTGATATGATTTTAAAAATATGGTTCATGTGTTCTATTTTAAAAACTGTCTAAATCACTCTCATCATTATTTGAAAGTCATTTATTCTGTTTTGTGCTTATAATGTCACTAGAGGCCCAAGTGCACAAAAATCGTGAACAGGGAGGGTATGTCCCTCAGCCCAGCCTGACCCTCTTTAATATGGGACCCCACAATGGATGTTTGACTTCCCATTTAGGCCCCATCCTGGGAAGTCAGACATCCCTCTCACAATCCAGGACTGTTGGCCCCCAACTGCTCACCTGCCTGCCTTCCTGATTGCCCCTAACTGCTTCTGCTTGCTGGCCTGATCACTCCCTAACCAATCCTCTGTCAGCCTTATTGATGCCTCACTGCTCCCTGACAGCCTGTTTTCCCCTAACTAACCTTTCCTTCTGGCCTGGCCCCCCCTAACTACTCTTCCCTGCAGGACCAGTCCCCCCTAACTGCTCTCCCCTGCAGACCTGGCCCCACCCAACTGGCCTTTCTGCAGGCCCAGTTGGCCCCAACTTCCCTTCTCTGCTGGCCTTGTCACACCTACCTGCCCTCCCCTGCTGGTTTGATTACTCCCAACTGCCCTCCCTTGTAGGCCTGGTCCCTCCCAATTTCCCTCCCCTGCTGGTCATCTTATGGCATCCATCTTGTGTCTACATGGGGGTAGCCATCTTGTGTGTTGGAGTGACAGTCAATTTGCATATTATTCTTTTATTGGATAGGATTAGAGAGAATAGAGGCTGGGTATATGGCTGGGAGTTGGATGATTTGCCCTATAGAATGTCCTGGATCAAGGTGAAGATTCCCTTGGGGCAGGGTGGCCCCTGTGAGGGGACTGTGGTGGTTTGCAGGCTGGCCACGCGCCCCCTGTGATGCAAATGGAGGCTCTGGTATTTGGGATTCATTTATCTTCTATAATTGAAACTTTGTAGCCTTGAGTGGAACCAAGCCTCCCGCTTGCTCCTTGGTTGCCGCCATTTTTGTTGGGATTTATTTATCTTCTATAATTGAAACTTTGTATCCTTAAGTGGAGGCCAAGGGGTGTCAGGGCTGTGGAAATTTGGCTTCCTGCATTGCTAGGTCAGACTCAAGCGTCCTGCTCTCTCCAGTTCCATGGCTGCTGCCAATTTTGTTGGGATTTATTTATCTTCTATAATTGAAAATTTGTAGCCTTAAGCAGAGGCCAAGGGCAGGCAGAAAGCTTGGATTCCTCCATTTTTGAGGAAACCCAAGCCTCCTGCTCTCTCCGAGGCTGTAGCCATCTTGTTTGGATTAATTTGCATACTTGCTCCTGATTGGTTGGTGAACATGGCTTGTAGTTATAGCGGAGGTAAGGTCAATTTGCATATCACTCTTTTATTAGGTAGGATGGTATTCATAGTTGGTTGACCTGTATAAATCAAATCCTTCCAGGGTGTCTACAAAAGAAAATTTGGTATGAAAAGACACTATAACTATAATTCTATTAGGATATGTTTTCATTTCTTTAAGAAAAAAAGGGATACAAGTAAATATTTTAACATCTTAGTTGGGTTTAGACCTCATTGGAGTTAAATGCATAAATAGGTAAACAAACTCTTTTAGAAAAATATGATGGAAAATACTTTTTTGCTACCATTGAAAAACGTTACTACATTACATAGTTTTTGTAGTGTTTTAGTACTACTCATGTATGTTATGGAAGTAAGAGTTTTAGTATGTGTTTATCATATTAAAAATTGCCTCTAAGAGTGTTCATTTTGTTTTCTAAACTTTATCACTGATTATAGATATAAGGCACTTCTATCATTTATTTTAAATACTGATTATTAACTTGTTTTTAGGCTAGCTCAGATTTCATATTGCTAAGAAATTAAGTGCTTTGGGCAATCAGTAATTTGCATAATTATTGTAGGGAGTAGTCTGTTTCTATGAATATTTATAAAGTATCTGATTTATAAATGTAGAAACAATGAGTATAACGTATTGTTATCTAGTTGTTTGAAATATAATAAAATGTCCAGAGAATAAATGTAATATTTTTGATATGGCTCAAATGACTTCATCGTAATCATGTAATAGAAAAAAGAGAGAAAAGGGAGACTTTCATTATTTAGATTATTCTCTCATGTTTAGCATATAGTTCCTAGTTTGAGTATTACACTACTTTATGTCTGGATATATGTATCCATATATGAAGATATATATGTAGCATGTATATGTAATGGACATTATATCATGAATGAGGAAAAATAATCTAGATTAAGGTTTGGCAAATTTACTGTGTGTGGGTTAAATCTGGCCCAGTGCTTGTTTTTGTGAGTAAGGTTTTGTTAGAACACATTCATTTGTGTATTATCTGTGAGCTGCTTTCATGTTATAACAGCAGAGTTAAACATGGCCTGAAAAGTGAGGCTTGTTTGGGAAAAATTTGTGACCCCTGATTCAGATATAAATCATATACAGTAGAATCATAGAGGTATCAGACAAAGATCTAAGAAATCTTTTTGATTCTTATGTTCTCCCCACCTACAATAATCAAAGAGAAAGATGCAAATTGACTGTACCTTCGCAACACCCACCAGCCAATCAGGAGTGGGTATGCAAATTAACCCAACAAAGATGGTGGGTTAATTTGCATACATATAGGCGCCAATTGGCTGGGGGCAGGACACTTGCATAGTTGCCCTGGTGACAACGCAGGCATTCTAGGCAGCCTGGGGAAGGAAGGAAGGCCCATTCTTTCATGAAACTTCGTGCATCACACCTTTAGTACTTATAATGATAAGCATTCAAAGTAGAGGTATATAAAACACATTGATACAAAACTAAAAGTTTTTTTCATAGATCTAAGTTATGACAGTGATTTTTGAATACTCAAGGTCTACCTAATTAATTCTAGGAAACTGAGGACAAAAGTTAGCATGTACATAGAATCAATAATAATAGTTTCTATGCCAAGACCGGTTTGGCTCAGTGGATAGAGCGTTGGCGTGTGGACTGAAAGGTCCCAGGTTCGATTCCAGTCGTTGGCATGTACCTTGATTGCGGGCACATCTCCAGTGTGGGGCGTGCAGGAGGTGGCTGATTGATGTTTCTCTCTCATTGATGTTTCTGACTTTATCCCTCTCCCTTCCTCTCTGTAAAAAATCAATAAAATATATTTAAAAAAAAAAAGAATAGTTTCTGGTGTGGCTCAGGGGTTGAGCATCAACCCAGAAACCAAGATATCACCCATTTGTGGAACGTGCAGATGGTAGCCAGTCGATGATATTCCTGTCTCATCCATGTTTCTATCTCTCTATCCCTCTCCCTTCTTCTTTCTCTAAAAATCAATTAAAAAAAGTATTTCCAGGTATTCTCCTCCCTCATTTTACCATTGAAATCAAATGAGGAAAACCAGTTACATAACTAGAAAAGTATTTTATATCTTGATTTAAAGCCTTCTGGTTGGAGAATGGGGGGCATTGATAGATCAACTAAAGAATTTGTATGCATGCATATAAGCATAACCAATGGATACAAGACACTGGGAGGGGGGTGAGGGCATGTGCCAGGGTGTAGGGGAGGCTGGGGGAAGGTTAATTGGAGAAAAAAGGAGACATATGTACTACTATTTGTAATACTTTAAACAAAAAAATTAAAAAAGTAAAAAAATAAAATAAAGGCTCCTAATTTTCATAAAAATAAATTATTGGATCAAGTGAGCCTCAAAGTTTTTAACATTTTAGGACTTTTTCCAAATTAGTGTAAGAATTTCTCAAATGAAAAAAATATGCTCTCTTTCTAAAATATATTTTTATTGATTTCAGAGAAGAAAGGAGAGGGAGAGAGATAGAAACATCAACAATGAGAGAGAATTATTGACCAGCTGCCTCCATGCCCCTTATTAGAGATTGATCCCAAAACTTGCATATGTGCTCTAACCAGGAATTGAACTGTGACCTCCTGGTTCATAAGCCCATGCTCAAACATTGAACCACACTGGTTGGGCCAAATATTCTCTATTAGTTCATTGTTAATAATAAAATTAGCTTTTACATAAGCTCATTTAATGTAGAGATAAATCATAAGAAAGTAATTGCAAAAGAGTTAAATAGTGGAGAGAGAAACCATGTTCATATATTACACTCGGTATTGCTAAGATATCAATTCTTCACAAATTCCAGATTCATAAAACCCCAAAAGAATGCTAATAGTTTTTTATTTTTTTTTGTGTGTAGAAATTGTCAAATTGATTCTAAAATTAATATGTAAATGCAAATAACTTAGACTACCCACCTCTCCCCATCCCCCAATCTTGAAGGGAACATGTTGTAGAACTTACCTAAACTACTTGATTTTAATAGTTACTTTGAAGCTAAAGTAATGAAGACAGTTGTGCTATGGCATATACATGTGGATTAATTGAACATGAGAGATTTTAGAGAAAGGCACCAAAGAAATTCAATGAGAGAAAGAAAAACATCAACAAAAGGTTCTAGAACAACTAGCAAAGGAGTCTCTACTGCTACCTTAAACCATAAAAAAATGAATTCAAGATGTATAATAGATATAAATTTCAGAGCTAAACCATAAAGCTTCTAGAAAAATAAGGAGGATATCATTGTGACTTTGCATAATTGACTTAAAAATTTTTAAGTACAGAGGAAACTTAATATGACATTTCTTTGAAGACAGATGGGAATTAAAAATATCTTTCTTTCCCCATTAATTTTGTATTTTTAATGGACGGTGGTAGCAAAAATTGGGTTAGAGAGGCATTGTTTATTTCAAGGTCAATTTTCTTTATGAAAGGGTCAATGGAGAACAAAAGCTTGGGAGATTCTGCTCTAGACTATACTAGCCAGATAACAAATTAGTAAGTGGATATTATAAAAGAGATATATTGAGCACATCAGACCAATAGCCTGCTGCATAATCTTTTGGAAAATTCCAACCACTCTGTTTCAGGATTTATTTCATTTTCATCATTTTAGATGATACTCCTGCCCTCTGAAAAATTTTCCTTTTTTAGCTCATTAACCCAAGTCTTTTTGATCTTTTAATACATGATTCAGACCATTCTGATTGCCTCTCTCAGATCACCCACCTAATCACCTCATCATATGTAAATTATTTTCTCTGTTTTAATATGCAATTATTTATATATTATTTTGAAAACCCTATTTAAGTCCATTTATACAGCATGCATAATTATTACTATTGAAAGTTCCTTAGTGTCAGGGGCTCTATTGAATCTCCTTAAGGCACCTGTCATAATGCTCAGAAACATTTACTGAGAACCCAGTGATGCTTGATGAATGCTATTGACTGGTAAGACTTTCATGTAGTTGAGACAGCAGTAAGACTTCTAAGAAATTTCTGTGAGAAACAGAGGTCAGAGATATATCTACAGACTTATCCTTGTGATGAGAATAGTTTCACCAGTCAAGAGTCCTATTTTTTAAAAAAACTTTACATGAACGTAAGTGTCTTCAAGCATTTCTGATGTCTTTTCTGGTATTTGCATGCCTTTCTCTCCAAGAAAGATGACCCTAATTGCAAGGTGAAAGAACATCATAATTTACATAATGGTATTATATTTCCTTTCTAATATTTTCCAGTGGTGGGAAACTTTAAGTTTGCCCCTGTTAGCTAACTATGCTAAGTACTATTATTTAAAAAGTAAATTCATCTTACCATTTTCATCTTCTTGTGACATATCATATTCAAATTTTCAGTAGTGTATGTGACTAGCATGTAAAAAACTAGAACAAATCTTACGTGGTCTTTGAAATATATTAAGGATATTTAAATTACAAAATAGTTATATATATATATTTAATAAATATATTTAATAAATCTTTATTGTTAACATTATTATAATTGTTCCTCTTCCCTACCACCCCCAATAGCTCTCCTCTACCGGGTTCCCACCCCACCCTCTGCCCTTGTCCTCATTCATAGGTGTACTATTTTTGTCCAGTCTCTTCCCATACCCCCTCACCCCTTTTCCCCTGAGAATTGTCAATCCAGTCCTTTTCTATGCCCCTGATTCTATATATTCACCAGTTTATTCTGTTCATCAGATTTTTAATTCACTTGATTTTTAGATTAACTTGTTGATAGATAAGTATTTGTTGTTCATAATTTTTACCTCCTCCTCCTCCTCCTCCTCCTCTTCCTCCTCCTCCTCCAAGAATACCTTTCAGCATTTCATATAATACTGGTTTGGTGTTGATGAACTCCTTTAGCTTTTTCTTATCTGTGAAGCTCTTTATCTGCCCTTCAATTCTGAATGATAGCTTTTCTGGGTAGAGTAATCCTGGTTGTAGGTTCTTGCTATTCATCACTTTGCATATTTCTAGCTATTCATCACTTTGCATATTTCTAGCTATTCATCACTTTGAATATATCTGGCCTGCATAGTTTCTGTTGAGAGATCAGCTGACAATTGTATGGGTGCTCCCTTCTAGGGAATTAATTGTTTTTCTCTTGCTGCTTTTAATATTCTCTCTTTGTCTTTTGCTCTTGGTATTTTATTTATGATGTGTGCTGGTGTGGTCCTCTTTGGATTCCTTTTGTTTGGGGTACTGTGCACTTCTTGGACTTGTAAATCTATTTCTTTCAGCAGGTTGAGGAAGTTTTGGTAATTATTTCTTCAAATAGGTTTTCAGTATCTTGCTCTCTCTCTTCTTCTGGCATAATTCAGATGTTGGTATGCTCGAAGTTGTCTGAGAGGCTCCTTACACTATCTTCCAATTTTTTAATTATTTTTTCTTTTTCCTTTTCCAGTGCAATGTATTTTGCTTCTTTGTATTTCAAATCTTTGACTTGATTCTTGCATTCCTCTAGTCTGCTGTTAGATCTTTATATAATCTTTTTTTTTATTTCAGTTAGTGTATGTTTAATTTCTAGTTGGTCTTTTTTCATATCCTTGAGAGTCCCATTAAATTTATCAACCTTTTTCAGGAAACCCTTGCAAAACATGATAACCGTGATTTTGAACTCTATATGCAGTTGTTTGTTTTCCTCCATTTCTTTCGTTTGTGATCTGTTTCTTTGTCTCTGCATTTTCGCTGCTTGCCTGAGTTGGTAGAGTAGCTTTGTATGCTAGTTGTCCTATATGGCCCAGTAGCTCTGCCTTCTGTTACCTGAGGTGGACAATATTGGTGTTTCCCTTTGTGAACTGTATACAGCCTTATAATTATGTCTTGATTGTTGTTGGTATTGCTGGGGGAAATTGACCTCCAGGCCAGTTGGCTGTGAGACTTAGCTGTGTCTATGCCAGGATAACTTTTGTGCTGGAGTTAGCCTTATGAGACAAGACTTACAAAAGCCTCTGTGATCAGCTTGGATGGAGCAGTGTCTCAGGGCTGAGCACACAGTCTTGGCTTCCCGTCAGCCCTGCCCTATGAGGCTCCTGGGTCTCAGTGTCCCTTGGTAATTGCTGAGTGAAAATTCTACAACTAGAAGCAAAGAGATGGGGCTCACAGAGACTCAGAGGAGCTGCAAAAAGGACAGGTAGCAAAGTACCTGGCTGGCTTCCTCTATAGCAGTGGTTCTCAACCTTCCTAATCCCGTGACCTTTAATACAGCTATTCATGTTGTGGTGACTCCCAACCATAAAATTATTTTCGTTGCTACTTTATAACTGAAATTTTGCTATTGTTATGAACTGTAATGTAAATATCTGATATGCAGGATGTATTTTCATTGTTACAAATTGAACATAATTAAAGCATAGTGATTAATCACAAAAACAATATGTAATTATATATTGTGAAATATTTATTTCTGATTACAAATAAATGAAATTTTGTCTTGAATTATGGTGTAGCATGGGTAACAGTCTTCATATGACAACAGTAAACTACATTGCTACACTTTGCTAAACCGAGTAGCAGTGTGTTGGTTCCTAAGACCATGGGAAATATGTGTTTTCCGATGGTCTTAGGTGACCCCTGTGAAAGGGTCATTTGACCCCCAAAAGGGTCGTGGCCCACAGGTTGAGAACCACTGCTCTAGAGGGAGGGAATCAGAAACTCCCGACTACACTGCTGCAGCCTTCTCTGTGCGCTCTCGTGTGCTCACACCTCTAGACCTCTGCCTTTTGTGGCTCTCCCAAGTTTCAGTGTGTTCCAGGGACCCATATGAGTGTGGGTCCCCAGGGTCTCACCCAAAACTAGGATTCAGTGCAGTAAGAACTGGAGTTCAGCGCAGTCAGGAGGCTCTGTCTCCTGCCCACCAGAGAAAGTCATTGGCACAATCAGCAGGCAGTCCTTTCTGTGCATACTCACACACGTGCGCCTCTAGATCTCTGCCTTTTGTGGCTTTCCTAAGTTTCTGTGCATTCTTCTCTTTTCACAACATTCCAGACTCCTCCTGTATGAGTCTCACCTGGAACTGGGGTTCAGTGCAGTCGGAATTGGGGCTCAGTGTAGTCAGGAGTTTCTGTCTCCCACCCTCTAGGGGAAGCCATCCAGGTACTTTGCTGCCTGTCCTCTCCACACCGTGTCTCTGTACCTCAGCTTTTTGCAGCTCCTCTGAGTTTCTGTGAGCCCCTCTCTTTCCTTCTAGTTGTAGTATTTTCACTCAGCCAGCTTTCCTGTGGTTCTGGATGATGTCCATTTTATCTTTTAGCTACAGTTTTGAAATTGTTGTGCTAGGCAGCATTTTAGGTCTTCATCTATGCTGCCATCTTGGTTTCTCCTAGTTTGGTATATATTTTAATTTAATGTAAAAATCATACACACACACACACACACACACACACACACACACACACACACATATATATATATTTAAATTGTATATCAAAAGATGCCCAATTTTTTCCTTTTTAAATTTTCTTTTTTTAAAAAATATATATTTTATTGATTTTTTTACTGAGAGGAAGGGAGAGGTATAGAGAATTAGAAACATCGATGAGAGAGAGACATCCATCAGCCGCTTCCTGCAAGCCCCCCACTGGGGATGTGCCTGCAACCAAGATACATGCCCTTGACTGGAATCGAACCTTGGACCTTTCAGTCCACAGGCTGACACTCTATCCACTGAGCCAGATCGGTTTTGGCTAAATTTTATTAATCTATTGCTATAAATGCCAGAGGAAGAGATAGGATTATATAGTAAAGCAATATATACATCCTTGCCAGGAAATACTCTGGTGTATAATTGACTCTGTAATTATCTACCATGAAAAGTAGTCAATGACCTTCACTTCAATCAAAACAAATGGTCAGGTGTAATCACAATATAAAAATACCAGTGTTCTGTATAGAATTTATGGTAATATATATGTTTGTGTAGTATTATGTGCTTATATGTAGTTATAGACAGGTATTTATAATAGATTCTGATTAAGATATATATGGAAATATAGAAAAATATTTAAGATAGTAATTTGTTTTTAAAGGAACTATAAGAAAGGAAACAATAAGGACATGTCACAAACCCTAAAATTTACATAACATTTTATAGTAATTTTTATTTATATTAATGGTGTTATCTATGTAGTATATAAAAAAGAAAAAAATACACTGTATGTGAGCAAAACACCATATTCATGGGTATAAATACATAGGGGCATATAAAATAAAATCGATTATTTCTACTAAGCATATCAGGAATTCAGTATTAATTAATTATACTTAAGAAGCTAATATATAACTAAGGTTTATAGTCCTTGGGCCTCAGTCCTTTCAGTTGTTTTAGTAGTGAGTGCCTTTCAGTTTAGGTGCTATAGTTAATATGGGATATTCAAATAGCAATCAGATAACAATAGTTAAAATAAATGATGGTTTGTTTGCCTCAGAGATTGGAGTGACTTTTTTCATCACCTTGCTACTCTCATGTATCATTACTTTCTATCCCTTGTCCAGATGAATACGGCACCAGGTCTAATATAAAGAGTAATTTCTGTAGTTCCTGATCATAGCTCATTTTGAAGGAATTGTTTACTGGATTGTTTGTGGAGCCTGAAAGAAGCCATTAAAATGCAAATACCAGACCCTTTAACTGGAATATCTTTATGATTTGCTAAGATAATTTTTTTTTTGCATTTTTTTCATGCAGTAGAGTTGTAAGCCAAATTTAGTGTCTTATAAGAAAAAATTAGGTATACATACTCTTTGCTTTTATATACTTGAGATAAAAAGAAAATTTGTGTCTTTTCTCCCCTGTTCATCAGTCTGTTATATATAATTCTATTAGTCATGATCAGTAACTAGCACAATGCTGTGTAAATGAATAGCAAAATTGCAAAAATGCTGATAAAGGTTTATTTTTGTTCATATTATTTTCTAATTTCCAAACATCTGGATTTGGCAAATGCATAGTTATTTTATTAGGAAGGTTGATATAAAAGAAAAAAATGAGGGAAAGGTTTGCTTAAATATTTGAAGGCTACTCTGATATCTGATGTTTGGCAAAGCTGTGATTTAGAATTGTTCTGTATTTTTTTCAAAGCAAAAGGGAAATGCTTTGAAATTCTACCCAATATGTTGGTATGAAATATCTCTTGATACTCACATTAAAACACACACACACACACACACACACACACACACACACACACACACACAACTCTCCCAAAAGCTGTTCACATTGTGAATGGGTGGCCACATGGCAAAAACATGCATATCGAAAAAGAAAGGCTGGATATATCTAAATGTGATTTACCATCCTATATAATAAAAAGCTGATATGTGAATTGACCAAATGGCAGAACGACCAGTTGTTATGATGCACATTGACCACCAAGGGACAGATGCTCAATGCAAGAGCTGCCCCCTGGTGGTTAGTGTGCTCCCACAGGGAGAATGGTGCTCTGCCATAAGCCCTGAGCTGGGCTTATGGCTGGTGAGTGCAGCGCAGAAGTGGGCGTAAGCTATTAGTCGGACATCCCCTGGCCTGTGAGAGAGTGCAGGCTGGCTGAGGGGCTCTACCCCCCAAGTGCACGAATTTCATGCACAGGGCCTCTAGTTATAATATAAAACTCACAAAATATTAAAACACTTATTATTGTATCTTTGTAGTTCTCAAAATAAAACCTTAAGCTGCAACCCTATAGATTCTGACTTAATTTGTCAGAATTGGGACTTGGGCAAGGATCATTGTTTTATACTCTCTGGGGGATCTAGTATGAATACAAGAATGAGAACTGCTCTGCACCACCAACCCTGAGAAGAAAGCAAAGACTTTAGTGGCCCTCAGTTCAACTTACAGCTTCACCAGGCTCTATCAGTGGCTATGTGTTGAGCAGGTGACTCTCAGAATGCTTCCTTATCAGTAAATCCACTGGGTTTCTGTAAGAATTGCATTTGGTAATATCTAGAAAGCTTTGGTAAGGCTCAAAATACTTGTCCTTTTTTTTTTCTTTAACCTTTACCTGAGGATATTTTTCCATTGATTTTTAGAGAGAATGGAAAAGAAAGGGAAAGACAGAGAAATATTGACGTGGGAGAAACACGTTGATTGGTTACCTCCTGCTTGCAATTGCAGGGCCTGGGCTGGGGAGGAGCCTGCAACTGAGTGAGATACATACCCTCGAACAAAATTGAACCCAGCATTCTTCAGTTCGCAGGCCGACACTCTATCCACTGAGAAAAACTGGCTGCTAGGGCAATAATTGTTCCTTTCTATTTATAGTGCGTTTTGTAATTTTTCATGACTCTAGTTATAAGATCACTTTGTGTTATTATATTAAGTTAAAGTTAGCATCACCTCTCCCAATATGTTATTGAGTAAGTATTTCAACACTTTGGATAATTCTTTGGGGATGAGGTTAATGCATGTAATTATTACTAGTTCTTATTTCCTCCTTCTTAAGTTCTCAGTCTATGCCTCACATTTTGTTTCTTGTTTCTGACTTTATTTCTACTTTTCAAAGTACCATTGGACAAGATCCATGTCTGAGGCATAGACTGAGCTAAAATCTGGTAAGCCTTCAACCCATGGTAAGAAGTTCTGTGAACTGAAACATTCCTTTTCTTTTAAGTTACACCTACAAGTTAAGCAAAAAGGAATATGTCAGTTTAAAAAGAATATACTTATATAAAAAGAGTCTGCAACTTAAGCCTCAGTGCCTGAGGCCAGCCCTTCTTTGGACTTTGTAAATGAAGGAGCCAATTTGTTTTGAGCTTTATTTTTTCCATTTGCAACATAAATAATCACTAGATACACTTGGACATGCCCTTTATGCATTAGTTTTCTAGAGAAATGGAACCAATTGGATATATATCTATGGATATCTATCTATTCAGATTATCTATCTATCTATCTATCTATCTATCTATCTATCTAACTATCTATCATCTATCTATCCTCCTAATAAAATAATGATATGCAATTTGACTGCACCTCTGCTACACCACCAGCCAATCAGAAGCGAGTATGCAAACTAACCCCAAACAAGATGTCTGTAGCCATGGAGAGAGCAGGAGGGAAGCTTGGATTTCCCTGGTGATAGAAGAAGCCAAGGTTTCTACACACCCTAGCCTGCCCAGGCCTCCACTCAATGCTACAAAGTTTCAATTATAGAAGATAAATAAATTCCAACAAAAATGGTGGCAGCCACGGAGCTGGAGAGAGCAGGAGGCTTGAGCCGTACCTGGAGATGGAGGAAGCCAAGCTTTCCACAGCCCTGGCTTGCCTTGGCCTCCACTTAAGGCTACAAAGTTTCAATTATAGAAGATAAGTAAATCCCAACAGAAATGGCTGTGGCCACAGAGCGAGTGGGAAGCTTGGCTCTGCTCCAGGCTACAAAGTTTCATTTATAAAAGGTAAATAAATCTCGGATACCCGGGCCTCAACTTGGGTCACTGGGGTGTATGGCCAGCCTGCAAACCACCACACGCCCGTCACCCAGGCTACCCCATGCCACAAGGAAACCTCCATTCTGATCTGGGACAGCCTTCAGGGCAAATCAGCTGGCCCCCACACATGCACCAGGCCTCTATCCTACCTAATAAAAGAGTAATATGCAGATTGATCATCACTCCAACACACAAGATGGCTGTTCTCATGTGGTCAAAGATCCTGCCCCCATGTGGACACAAGATGACCACCCACAAGGTGGCCTGCAAGGAAGGGCAGTTGAGGGCAATCAAGCCTGCAAGGGAGGGCAGCTAGGGATGACTAGGCCAGCAGAGGAGGTATGTTGGGGGCAACCAAGGGAGGAAAGTTGAGGGTACCCAGGCCTACAGGGGAGAGCAGCTGGAGAGGACCAGGCCTGCAGGCAAGGACAGTTAGGGGCAAACAGGCTGGCAGGGGAGTAGTTAGGCATTATTTGGGGGTTGATCAGGCTGGCAGGCAGAAGTGGTTAGGGGCAATCAGGAAAGCAGGTAGGTGAGCAGTTGGGAGCCAGCAGTCCTGGATTGTGAGATATCCCTACCTGGATTGGGCCTAAATGGGAAGTTGGACATCCCTTTGGGGGGTCCTATATTGGAGAGGTTGCAGGCTGGGCTGAGGAACACCCTTGAGAGCCCCCTGTATATACATTTTGTGCACCAGGCCTCTAGTATATATATATAAAAATAGAGAAATATGCTAATTAACTGGAATGCCGCAATGGGTTGACCAGATAGGAGGAGATCACATGTGTAGTGTCTGGGGCAGGGTGGCAGGGGCCTCTACATGCCTGCACTGGGAGAGGGCCTGATCAGTAATGCCACGGATGCTTCAAGTGCCAGAGAGGGAGACAGGGCCAGACTAGCAGCAGCCACGGCTGCTGCAGGGCCTGGAGAGTGAGGCAGGGCTGGACCAGCAACTCAAGGCACCCTGTGATTTCATATTGTGTGCCAGGCTCCCAGTTTATCATATATGAATGATATTTGATAAAGTTTTAGCTCATGTGGTTATGGAGGCTGAGACTTACATGATTTGTTGTCTTTAAGCTGGAGACCAAGGAAACTTGTGGTATAGTTAGAAGGCTTGAGAATCAGGAGTGCAGAGGGTAGGAAAAGATATATGATTCAGATGGTGAGAGAGAGGGAGACATGAATCTAATCTTTTGCCTCCTTACTCTACTCAGGCCTTCGGTGGATTGGATGATATTCACCCATAAAGCAGAGGGCAATCTGCTTTACCCAGTCTACCAGTTCAAATTTTAATCTTTTCTAGAAATACCCTCACATACACAGAAATAATGTTCAATCTCATATCTGGATACCTTGTGGCCAGACACTTGACATATATTTTAACCATAATATCTTACAAATAAATGACTTTATAATGTTAATTGCCTTTTTAGGAGCTTGAGTTTCTTCTACCCTACAATGAAAACAATACCTACTGTGAGCTTGAAAATAATGTATATAAAACATGGTGCCTGGTATATGATGAGTGCTAAATCAATGTTACTTTTATGTGTATATCAGTGTAGAGTTTTATCTCCTGTGATGTATCATTTACTCATCAACATTATTGAGTATTTGATCACCTCTTCTTTACCCCACTGATGAAGGAGGAATTCTTACTATAGAGTTATGGGGATAGCCTGGCACTGGATAGATACCTGGAACTGGACAGATGAGATTGAGAGCAGTTTAATAGTCTCAGGGGGAGAGGGGCCATATCTTACCCAAAGCCACATGGAATTGCACTTGGTAACACAGTGCACAAGCAGGGGCTGTAGGAAGTAAACCAAGAGTATACTAGCTTGTAGTTAAGCCATTTGAGGGCCTCTCAGTCTTCCACAGATGTTAATTCATCACATAATAGTAATTTTAAGCCTTATGCTACATTGGGGTAGAGGAAAAAGCATTTGGCTTTGCTTAGAATTCCCACTTGCCAAATGGCCTATCTATATAATAAAAGCCTAAGCTACCGTTATGGCGATTGTTATGATGTGCATTGACCACCAGGGGCAGACGCTCAATCTAGGATCAGTGAGCTCCCACAGGGGGAGCAGCCGCTCAGCCAGAAGCCAGGCTCACAACTGGAGAGCGCAGTGGTAGTAGCCTCTCCTGCCTCCACAGCAGCACTAAGAATCAGTGGTAAGGAGCCTGTAGCTAAGAAGCAGTGAGCTGAGTGGTAAGGAGGGAGCAGGTGGGAGGTAAGGAGTGAGAGATCCCGGACTGTGAGACAGCACAGGCAGGGTTGAGAGACACCTTCCCCCCCACATGCACAAATTTTGTGCACCGGGATTCTAGTTATATGATAATTTTGGTTCTGTTTCTCTTAAGGATTATTGTTAAGATTATCAGTCATACTGTGTTTAAGAACACATCAGATGTTCCTTCTTTTGGTTTCACTGCTGTCATATTAGAAACAGAATCTTTGACTCAAACACCATGGACAAGTTTACATTGGAGCCTCAGAAGTTGGAGGAAGGATAATGTTTCTCAAAATTGAAAATACTTAAGAGTATCTGATGGTTCTTGTAAAACTCTCACACTTGCTATCTCTCTGTCACATACACACACACACACACACACACACACACACACACGGAACACACTTTACTGAACCATATTATCAGATAAATTTCAAAGTGTTGGTAGTTTAAGGTGGTGTTGATTTACAAATGTATATTAACAAGATCCTAGATCATTCTGGTCCTTCAACCAAATAGTGCTAATATTGGTTTAGTGCTAATGTTTGTAAAATTAATTGTGTGTGCATCAGAATACTTTCAAGGTTGTTAAAAAACATACATTGCTGGGCCGCATCTCAGAAGTTTCTGATTCAGGAGGTTTGGGTGGGGCCCTAAAATCTGCATTTCTAACAGGTTTCTGTGTGCTGTTGCTGATTCAAGGTCCGCACTTTGAGAACCATTGGTTTAGTCCAGAAATTTTCAACTGTATGATTTTGTCCCTCTTGAGACTTTTGCCAATGTCTGGGGAAACTTCTGGTTGTTAAAACTGGAGGGCTCTACTGATATATGTCATGGGTAAGGCCAAGGATGCTGCTGAAAATTCTATAATGCAAAGGACATCATTCCTTCCCTAGAACAAAGAATTATCAGACCCAAATATCCTTACTGATGAGGTTGAGGACATTTAGTGGAATTTTCTGGGGTAGGAGGTGTTTCCTCATGGCAGCAGGTACACATGGTTCATGTATATAGTAGTAGACACTGTAGGGAGTTGGCTTTACCTGAAAAGAGCAGCTGAGTGGAATTCACTGAAGACATTTCATAAAAGAAATAGCTTCACACTCTTAATGAGCCACTCATTTCCTATCTTGCTCTCTACCTTGAAGAGCAAATCTGAATAAAATGATCCCTTTGAAATCAATGGAAACTATACTCTGAATGGGAAAAGGGATAAAAAGAAACAGCTATGTTCATTCTGAATTAACCAAGGTTGCTCATTCTTTTGATTAAATTGCAAGTGAAAGGAATTAGATGAAGTGATGCAATTGATTGGACACCAAAAATGATACAAATGAATGACTCTGAAGGAAAACACATGTAATGAGAGGTGAAACTTATATGGATTCAGTAATTTAAAAAATCCTCTTTGTAAGGCTGCACACAGATATTTAGACAATCTTAGTCAACAATCTGACACTTGCTGCCTAAGGTATAAACTGAAATAAGCAGTTTTCTTATTTTCTTGCTGTATTCACAGCAATCAAATAATTACAATAACTCCAAGGCTGACAAAATATTATTAAAGGGTAGAAATCTGACTGGTGAGATTTCCTTAGAGGTCAGATAAAATATTGAATTACTTTAAGTTATAGATGATGGAAAGAAAAGTAAGACTGTATAAAACAGGCAACATTTTACTGAGGCTTTTTAAAACTACTGATTATGGAGCTGAGCACAAGCTAAATCACAAATTCATGAATCCTGGCATATACTCAGCACTTAACAGAAAACAGACAATGAACAGTCTTAAGATTTAATGATGGGACAACCACATGCAAACATTTTGAAAAAGATCTAATATCTTTTAAAATGCAAAATTATCAGAATATACCTTCATATTACTCCCCTACTCCTCATCATTCATTAAAAAGTCTAGAGGGATGGAATTCTTGGAAAGGAAGAAAGACAGCAAGAAGGAATAATTCCCAGCCTTGTTCTTCATTTATCTTCCCCCCTATACTCAGTAATGCCAATCCCAGTTAACATCTTTAGTAAACAATGAACAATATCTTTAGAAATTATAGATGTGACTAATATTTTATATATGGAACTACAGTCTCATTGTCACCACCACTGATGTCTTTAGAATTGCAGATTTCAGTTTCCACATCTGCAAAATGTTTTAAAAATATTTCTCCTTGGAATGCTTTGGTCAAATTAAGTGTGTTAAGAAATTCTAGCTGGAACCGGTTTGGCTCAGTGGATAGAGCGTCGGCCTGCGGACTGAAAGGTCCCAGGTTCGATTCCCGTCAGGGGCATGTACCTTGGTTTCGGGCACATCTCCAGTGTGGGGTGTGTAGGAGGCAGCTGATTGATGTCTCTCTCTCATTGATGTTTCTGACTTTCTATCCCTCTCCCTTCCTCTCTGTAAAAAAATAAATAAATAATAAAAATAAATAAACAAACAAACAAATAAATAAATAAATAAAATCAATAAAATATTAAAAAAAAAAGAAATTCTAATTCTGTGTATAATTGGCAAATTGATCATACCTCTGGTACACCCCAAGCCACGCCCACCAGCCAATCCGAGCAAGTATGCAAATTAACCCAACCAAGATGGCTACAGCTCTCCTAGACATATGGCATTTTCTTTTATTATCCATCAAGGCTGAGCATATACAACTGAATCTTAAATTTCAGAAACAGAAAGCATTAGTGAGAAAATAAGTTAAATATAAAAATATTACTTTCTCAACAGTTACCTCGATCTATAGGAATTATGATTCAAATGTTTCTTCAGTCCAAAGGCTGATGCTCTATCCACTGAGCTAAACCAGTTAGGACATGATTCACATGTTCCTTAAACTGAAGTCAATTTACAAATGTTAATCATCTCAATCTTCAGTCATAAACAGGTTGAGTATACTAAAAGGTGAATGAAGTACATATGCTCTGTATTGCATCTTAAAAGAAGATGGCATGTTTTATCTGCACAATGTCCAGAAAAAAGGATTGGCATGCCATCGTGAAATAAAGGAAACCTGACCTGCCTGAAGGGAGAGTGAGCACCTCTGTCTAGTGGTATACCAGTGGTTCTCAACCTGTGGTCCCGATCCCTTTGGGGGTTGAATGACCCTTTCACAGGGGTTGCCTAAGACCATCAGAAAACACCTATTTCCCATGGTCTTAGGAACCAACAGACTGCTCCTCGGTGTAGCAAAATGTAGCAATGTAGTTTGCTGTTATATGAAGACTGTTGCCCATGCTACACAACGATTCAAGACAAAATTTCATTTATTTGTAATTAGAAATAAATATTTGACAATATATAATTACGTATTGTTTTTGTGATTAATCACTATGCTTTAATTATGTTCAATTTGTAACAATGAAAATCATCCTGAATATCAGATATTTACATTACAGTTCATAACAGTAGCAAAATTACAGTGATGAAGTAGCAACGAAAATAATTTTGTGGGTGGGGGTCACCAACATATGAGGAGCTGTATTAAAGGGTCATGGCATTAGAAAGGTTGAGAACCACTGTGGTATACAAAAGGGATTCTTTCAGTTGGGGACTATGGTTTCTCTTTAAAAATGAAAACAAAAACAAAAACAAAAAACTGCTGTTAGCATGTATAAATGCCCAGATAATTACTCAGTTGAGACAGCAACTTTCAGAGATGATCTTTACAGCAGAGTAGCTTCCAGAAATCAACATACAGATGGTTGTGTCCTGGGAAATTTTAAGTATTGGTTGTAACTTAATCTGTAATTTTTACCTTAACTAAATTTCAGAATCACTCTATATAATGTGGATGTCACTGTCTTTATGTGTCTTTCAGAATATGGTTATGTACAAATTGACTTTGGAGAAAAATAATTTAATGGGTCTATCTGAAAGTTGTAAAATATCTAGAATATTTTACTTTTGGTATAGTTTATATTTGATTATCTATTTCTTAATTGTTTTTTTAAATATATTTTTTTATTTCAGAGAAGAAGGGAGAAAGAGAGAGAGAGAGAGAGAGAGAGAGAGAGAGAGAGAGAGATGGAAACATCAATGAAGAGAGAGAATCATTGATAGGCTATGTCCTGTATGCCTTCTACTGCTGATCCAGCCCTCAGCCTAGCCATGTGCCATAATGGGAAATCAAACTGTGACCTACTGGTTCATAACTTTATGCTCAACCACTGAGCCATACTGGCTAGGCAAAAAATTGTGAAAAAAGAGAAAAATAAATATAATCTAAGTATAAACACTGTTAACATTTTTATGGACATGTTTTAAAAATCTTTTGAAACAGACAGTTATCTTTTAAAAAATGAAATTGGATAATTCATAGGGTTTTTAACCTGTTTCTTCTCATCTATATTAATAAAAGAGTAATATGCTAATTAGACTGGAAGACCTTCCGGACATCTTTTGGACATCCTTCCAGACAAAGCTGGGGGCTTGGCCAGTCTGCAAACTGCTCCCAAATGGCTCTTAACCCCTTTCCCAGGCTGGCCACACCCTCCAGTGGGGACCCCCACATCAATTGGGGTGTGGCTGGCCTGGAAACTGCCCTATGCCCCTCACCCAGGCTGGCCCCACCCCCCAAGGGAACCATCCTGATCCAGGACCCCCTTCAGGCCAGACAATCTGGCCCCCATCTGTGCACCAGGCCTCTATCTATACTAATAAAAGGGTAATATGCTAATTAGACCAAATATCCTTCTGGACAAAGCCATGGTTGCAGGCCAGGGCAAAGGCAGTTAGGGATGATCGGGCTGGCAAGAGAGAGCAATTAGGGGGATCAGGCCAGCAGGGGACAGCAGTTAGGGGAATCAGGTTAGCAGGGGAGGGCAGTTAGGAGGATCAGGCCAGTGGAAGAGGCAAGTTAGGGGGATTAGGGCCACAGGGGAGAACAGTTAGGGGTTCAGGTCAGCAAGCAGGCTAGTGGTTAGGAGCCAGCAGTCCTGGATTGTGAGAGGGAGGTCCAACTGCCTGTTTAGGCCCAATTACTGGGATCAGGCCTATATCGGCAGTTGGACATCCCCCAAGGGATCCTGTATTAGAGAGGGTGAAATTCGGGCTAGAGGACAACTCCCCTCCTTTGCACGAATTTCGTGCACCAGGCCTCTTGCATAATCTACACTAATAAAAGAAAAATATGCAAATTGACCGTACCTTCGCAACACCCACCAGCCAATCAGGAGTGAGTATGCAAATTAACCCAACCAAGATGGTGGGTTAATTTGCATACATATAGGCGCTGAGCGGCCAGGGGCAGGGGCACTTGCATCATTGCCATGATAATGATGCAGGCATTCTGCATGGCCCCAGCCGCTCTGGGCCTCTGGGCAGCCTGGGAAGGTGGAAAGGCTGGAGCAAAGGCGGTGCTGGCAGCCAGGGGAAGGAAGGCTCATTCT
Source organism: Lasiurus borealis (assembly GCA_004026805.1). Taxonomy (NCBI): domain Eukaryota; kingdom Metazoa; phylum Chordata; class Mammalia; order Chiroptera; family Vespertilionidae; genus Lasiurus; species Lasiurus borealis. Next base: position 39,639 of record PVJN01008578.1, on the reverse strand, counting down.
TGCATTGGGCCTTTAGTATATTATTAAATCTTTTTGAATAAATTTAACATCTTAAATATATAATTATTATATGGATATGTCATAATTTAAAAATACACACAAATTTACCTCTTGTAGCACCTTTGGGATCTTATGCTTTTTTTCCTATTAAAATAATGCTATCATAAACAGTCTTTTATAGTAATCTTTGTTCACTTCTTTATTTCCTTAAGAAGAATACTAGAATAAAGTGTATGTACATTACAAATGTCTAATTGGCCTCTTGAAAGTTTATATTATTACAGGGACCTTAGATAATTTCTATCAATATACATGTTATAGAAGAAGAACTAATATTGTTGTGATTCAGCAGAAATATATATATCATGTATTTAGAGAGTGTTTGGCCAGAGTTACTGGGTTAAATTGAAGTCAAAATTCTTATTTGAGTTTAAGTGCCTTCTATAGTCAAATATTCACTGAAATCCTCCTTTGTCTAAAAGAAAGTTAGAACTGGCTGGGCAAAGCACTTAGGCATTAGGCAAAAAAAATGCTTAGAAGAGTCACTGATCATGGATATAACATTTTTTTAAAAAAAAAAGTTAGAAAGCTTGTCTAATTATATGTTATTATAAAAATAATTTAAAATAAAAATCTGATCTCCCAACCAATATTTGATATTCATTTTTTGTTGCCTAATATAGTGAACATAATTCTAATATAAATCAAAAGGAGCAATAGTATTAGGAAGAACTAGAAATGGCTATTAGGTACTACGTATAACATTGAAACACCGAAAGCCTGCTCCAGCCCTTTATTTAACTTAAGAGAAGTTGGCTAAAGAGGGGTAAATTATTGTCTAATATATAAGAAGTTGTTTGTTATTAGAAAATCCCTGACACAAATTTGTTTCCCATTTTGTTAAGAACAAGATAAGTCACACATTATCCATTATTCTAGAATTTTTTTGGGGGGGAGAAAGGATAGGACTATCAGAGAAAGGGGACTCTAAGAGCCTTATGATTCTATTTTTAAAAGACCAACAAAAGAGAATGGAAAGATATGAGCATTTTCTCATTTAAATGATACATAAAGAGGAAGATCTTACTCACTTCTGGATTAAAGATGCTGGTCATTTTCTTCCCATCACCAGAGCTGCTGATAGGGAGCACTGACCTCAGGCTTTCTCTCCTTCCCATTATCTGCAGCTATGTCACTTTTCCATTTCTAAAAGAAGCGCTTAACATATTATATGAAATTACACAAAGGTTTTGCAGTTACTACTTTAAAAAATTATTATATAAATATTCATGTGATTTTTTGAAAACTCTAGAATTTCATTGTTGCTGCAATTTGTATAAATTGCAACACAAATGCTTATTTATTTGAAAGTATAATATATTATAAGATGTAAATCCTTTTAATGTGAGGAAGACTGAATGTCATGTTTTCATCATTCTTCCTACCTTTCTCTTCCCTGAGTATCTTTGACAAAGAATATGATGATTTATTTTTATGTAAGAGCAAGTTATACATTGTACAAGTATTGATTTTGTAAATATAGTTAAATCAGGATTATTGTTTAGAAATATTTTATGCATTATAGTCTTAAATAATTACCAGACCACTTACACAAATATGAACACCTATGATTATGCCTGCAATATATATTTGAAAATATCAAACACTGTAGAATTAATTCTTATAATGAAGTAATGAATTCAAAATCCTTAAATTACAGCCTATTCAGAAGATGTATTAGATAAATAAATCATGTAAAGCTTTTTTACAAAGCATGTGCTACTATGAAAAGACATTTTGAATTGAGTTTGTGGCAGCAAAGTTAGTGGTGAAGAGAATGTATTACAGAATCAGACTGCAAGACCTTATGCCAGTTACTTTTCTGGTCTGGCCTCAGTTTCCTTATTTGTAAAAAGGAGATTGATAATAATAATATATAGAGTTGTTGAAAGGATTGGTGAGTTAGTTCATCAAAGTATTTACAACAGGGCCCTTTTCAGGCAAATTCCACAAAAGTGCTGGCTGTCATTATTATATAGGTGAGAATAATTGCAACATTAACTATGGAATGCCTGAACATTACTGAGCACTGGGTCAGGCGCTTTACTTACATACAACTTTAAGTCCTCACAACCTTTCAAGAAAAATATTATGCATATTTTTTAGATGAAACTGAAGTCCAGAGGCTAATTTGACAAGGTCACATTACCAGCATCTGTCACAGTCATGATTCTAGCTCTGATCTGTTTGGGTACAAAGCCTGATCTCTTTCTGCTAAACCATGTGGTAGCAGTCATAATCATTTTTGTATCATAAAATTATTTGAGGATTGGAGAATAATTTACAAGTGCATATCATATATTGAATATTTAAATATCTAAATTATTTACAGTAGAAAATATTCAGAGAAAATAGTAATCTTATATTTTTCTTTTCTACTATATTTCCTACAAATAGCTGTTAATATAGAAATTATTACAAATAAAATTATCACTGCTACCTAATATACTTGAGTATATTCATTTAAAAAAACCAAGCTATTTCACTGATATTATATAATTTAATTAAACTGGGAACAATTTTTTTTCTCCCTTTTTTCTTTTCTGTTTACTACTTTGTGCTAAAGGAAGTTTGTAATCATTTAGTATTAATCAGAATGCTATGCAAAGCACAACATAGGGAGTATAATCAAGTTCTTATAAAACATCAGTTTGACATATTGACATATTGAAGGACTGACTTCATCAGAAATTATTTTTTACAAAATTAATAACTTTATAATAAAAATAAACATCCTAAGACATGTTCTTAGAGGAAATTCAAATATTTTAGAGCTCACCTCAGAGAAACAGCCATTATTAATATCCTGATTCAGATCTTTCTATACACAGACATGTAGAATTTTATACAAATAGAATCATCTATATATAGAAAAAGCCAGTGACCTGAACACTGTAAGGACCAGAATGACTGGTCACTATGATACCCACTATAGCCAGCAAACTGGTCCAATCAGGGGCTGGGCCAGCCAGCCAACCTCCTACAGCCCCTCTTTCTGGCCAGCCTCATTCCTGATCATCCCCCACATCCTAATAGGGGGTGGGGCTGGCTGGCTAACCTCCTGTGGCCCCTCCCAATGGTTGGTCCCACCCCTGATCAGACCCCATCACCCTGATTTGCATCCCCTCCCCCCAACCAACTCTGTCTCCAATAGGCCTCCCTCACCCCAATCAGAGGTGGGGCCTGCTGACCAATTGCCTGCCCTTCCCCCAGCCTACCCATCCCTGATTGGGCCTGATTAGGGACGGGCCAACCAGCCAACCTCCCGCTGTCTTCTCCTGACTGTCCAGGCCCCAATTCGCTGATTGGGGCTGCGTCAGCTGGACCCCACCCATGCACAAATTTGTGCTCTGGGCCTTTAGTAATATACACTGAGTGGCCAGATTATTATGCTTTCAGAGATCATAATAATCTGGCCAACTCAGTGTGTGTGTGTGTGTGTATATTTAAGTTTTTCCATATTAGCACACATAAATCATATTATTTTTAATTGTTGACTAGTATTTTTATGGTCTACATTATAGATAAAAAGTGCTGATGAACATCATAAGAGTTGTTGCACTTATTTTGAATTTAACAATGTCTGCCCTTTGTGTATGTCGCTCATTTCATTTATATTTCCTGGGCGAGAGTATCCATTATTATGGCAGATTACCACAAGAGAAGTCCTCTTAACTCAATTTTGGGGCTCTTCTCCTCTCTCCCTATGCATCTGATTTATTATGAAACAAATTGAAGCTCTGCCTATTACCCCCTCTTTTGTGATTCACAGTCTTTCTTTCATTGGCACATGAAAGTTTGTGGATCTTCCACAGTGAAACCAGGTTCCTAATAGGGATGGGAGCAGCACACTCTGGGACTGCCTAGTAATATGAAGAGAGATAAGAGGTGAAGGGATGAAGAGATGGGGGTATACCTTAATTAATAGATTAATAAATTTAGATATGGAAGACTTACCAAAGATCTTCAAACCACTCACTTTTAAAATAAGAATGGATGACTTTCTCAAAGGCACCTAGCTGGCTTCTGATGGAGAGTGTGAGGAAGGGCCCCCTGTTTTCTGATCTTTCCACAACTGTTCATTCTAGACCCAACACCGTGTCCAGTTTTTGATCTTTTTCCTCATCCAGCCCACCGAAGAAATCAGTTATACAATAGAAATAGAAGCAGAACAGAAAAAAGGGTAAAGTCATGAATTTAATTGTGTTAATGAAAACAATAATATTAGTAGTTTTTGTCTATTAGATTAAAATTTTGAAATGTTTATTAGAGGCTGCCAGCCTTTGGAAGTCAGTTTCTTCAAATTAAAGTTTAGTGGGAAAGAAATGCAAACTACGTGTAGTTTCTGGTATGGAAAACTTGAGTCCAGTAAAGAGAAAATAAGGTTATTTTATTATTGTTACATATAATATCAGTCATTCAGTGTAATATGATAATGGATACATCATTAATTTGAGCAAATAGTATTTCTGTTTTTATGATACAAGCAGGTCATTACATATGTACATGAAATGATGTTTGAATTTGTACTATAAAACAGGCAAAGGAATTCAGATCCTTAGAAAATAAGGTTATATCACCACAAAATATCAAGAAGATATATCACCAAGACCAAGACCATTAAATTAAAAAATATTTATGGATAAAAATGGTTTAATATGTGGGATTTGTGAAAAGAAATACATAAGGTAACCATATCATGAGTAAAGAAATTAAACCAGGCCCTAGGTGGTTTGGCTCAGTGGATAGAGCATCAGCCTTTAGACTGAAGGGTCTGGGTTAGATTCCAGTCAAGGGCATATGCCTTGGTTGCAGGACTGATACTCAGTAGAGAGCGTACAGGAGGCGGACAATCAATTATTCTCTCTCATCATTGATGTTTCTATCTTTCTCTCCCTCGCCTTCCTCTTTTAAATCAATAATACACACACACACACACACACACACACACACACACACACACAGACACACACAGACTATAGGCCTAATGCATGAATTTGTGCACCAGTGGGGTCCATCAGCCTGGCCTGCAAGATGGGGCTAAAAGTGGCTTTTTGACATCCCCTGAAAGGTCCTGGATTGTGAGAGGATGCAGGCCAGGCTGAGGTACTCCACTGGTGCACAATCAGGGTCAGGGAGGGGTGCGGGAGGTTGGCCAGCTGGGGAGGGACTGCAGGAGAGTTCCAGGGTGTGTCTGGCCCATCTTGCTCAGTCCCAATCAGCCAGATGCCAGCAATAAGCTAACCTACCATTTGGAGCATCTGCCCCTGGTGGTCAGTGCACGTCATAGTGACTGGTTGACCAGTCGACTGCCTGCCCCCTGGTGGTTAGTGCGCATCATAGTGAGTGGTTGAGCGGCCTTAGCATATCATGAGCTTATTACACTTTGATTGGTTGAACAGATAACTGGACAACCAAACACTTAGCATATTAGGCTTTTATTATCCTATGTAATAAAAGGCTAATATGCAAATAGACTGAATTGCAGAACAACCAAACAACCCAACAATGGGTCTCTATGACATGTTCTGACCACCAGGGCATGTGTGGAATATGGTGATGTTGGCCATGGTTGGATGATGGAATAGATGAGTGGGACGCCAGGCCAAGTTGGCTGTCACTGGGGTGAGCCTCTGGTTATTACTGAAAATTCTTTGCTCCTGTGTGCTGCGGTCCTGCCCAGGACTTGGATCTGCTGCTGGTTCTGGCTCCACTTACACTCGCTGCTGGGTACAAGTGGTGGCTGCTGGCCCTGATTGCCCCTGAGAGCTTCTCCACCTCCCCTGCTCCTGAGGGGTTATTGGGGCTGCAGCTGCCACTCACACCTGCTGCTGGTGCAAGCCCCAATCGCTCCATGCCATCAATGGGTGCGAGTGGGGCCAGAGCCATTAGCATATGGGAGTAGCAGTGGCGGGAGCAGGGCTGCTGGCAGACAGGAGACTGGGGTCCATGTCGGGATGGGCCAGGCAGAGGTGCAGAGGATGGGTCGAGATCTGCCCCTGTGCCTACTGCAGCCTTGCAGCCCACAGTTCCTTTCAAAGTGCACGAATTTGTGCACTGGGCCCCTAGTATGGAACATAAAAGAACAGTCATCTCTTAACCATAGGAAAGCTGGCTGAGTGGAAATTCTACAACTAGAAGGAAAGAGAGGGGCTCACAGAGACCCAGAGGAGCTGCAAAAAGCTGAGGTACAGAGATGCCACACTGAGAGAGAGGGTGCCCGAGTACCTGGCTGGCTTTCTCTGGCAGGAGGGAAACGGAGACTCCCAACGGCATTGAACCCCTTATCCTACGACACTAAACCCCAGATCCAGCTGAAACTCATACGGGGGGAGTTTGGACTGTGAAAAGGGAGAGGTGCATGGAAATTTAGGGGAGTGGCAAAAGATAGGAGGTTTGCTGATTGTGCCGCTGGCTTTCACGACTGGGTGGGAGACAGACCCTCCCAACTGTGCCACTTCTGAGTCCACTGGGCCCCTGTTTCGGGTGAAACACTGGAGACCTAGACTCGTGTGGTCCTGGTGGGGCAGGGGAGCTGGAAAGGCAGCGGTCTAGAGGCACTGCGGGTGCGCGCGTGCACAAGGACATCTCCAGCGATTACCCAGTCACGTGAGACTCATGAGACTCGGGGGGCCGTGGAGGGCGGGGCCGACTGGAAGGCAAGGCGGTCCCTTAAGCCCTGAGTCTCCACCCATCCCAAGCTCAACAGAGGCTTCTGTGGTTTTGCAAGTAAAAACGTTTCCCTGACATAGTGAAAATGCCAAGACAAGGGAAGGGATCACAAACAAAAGCAATGGAGGAAAAAAACCGACTGGATATAGAGTTCAAAACCACGCTTATAAGGTTTTTCAAGAATATGCTAGAAAAGATGGATAAATTTAGCGAGAGCCAAGAGGAGATGCAAAAAGCCAACTAGAGATGCAAAAGAGCCAACTAGAGATGCTAGAGATGATGCATAAATTTTGCGAGTCCCAAGAGGAGATGAAAAAGGACCAACTAGAGACACTGACTGAAATAAAAAATATTATACAGAATCCTAACAGTAGACTAGAGAAAGGCAAGAATCAAGTCAAAAATTTGAAATATAAAGAAACAGAAAACACTCAACTGAAAAAGCAAGAAGAGAAAAGAATAAAAAAATGTGAATATAATGTAAGGAAACTGGGACAGCTTCAAGCGTACCAACATCAGAATTGTGGGGGTACCAGAGGAAGAGAGAGATCAAGATACTGAAAACTTATTTAAAGAAATAATGACTGAAAACTTCCCACATCTGGTAAAAGAAATAGACTTACAAGTCCAGGAAGCACACAGAACCCCATATAAAAGGAATCCAAAGAGGACTACACCAAGACACATCATCATTAAAATACCAAGAGCAAAAGACAAAGAGAGAATATTAAAAGCAGCAAGAGAAAAACAGTTCATTACCTACAAAAGGGTACTCTTTTAGAAGAGGAAGAAGAAAAAGGTAAAAGATAACAAATTATGAACAACAAATACATATCTATCAACAAGTGAATCTAAAAATTAAGTGAATTAAAAATGTGATCAACAGAATAAACTAGTGGATATAATAGAATCAGGAGCACAGAAAGGAAATGGACTGATAATTCTCAGGGGGAAAGGGGTGAGGGGTGTACAGGGAGAGACTGGACAAAATCATACACCTATGGATGAGATCAAAGGGAGGGAGCTAAGGGCAGAGGGAAGGGTGGGAGCTAGGTGGAGGGGTGCCATGGAGGGGAAAAAGAGAAACAAATGTAATAATCTAAATAATAAAGATTTAATTAAAAAATAAATTAAACCATTACATACAATATTAGAGCTATTTTATTAGCTAAATGTTTAATGAGCCAATAGCAAATATTCCAGTCATCTTTACTTATTTCAAAGTGGAAATATCAAATCAATCATCTTTATTTATTTCAAAGTGAAAATATCACCATCTCACCATGGCCAACACTCACCATGTTCCACACATGCCCTCTGGTGGTCAGCACATGTCATAGCGACCCATTGTTGGGTTTGGCTGTTCTGCCATTCAGTCTATTTGCATATTAGCCTTTTATTATATAGGATAATAAAAGCCTAATATGCTAAGTATCTGGTCGTCCAGTTATCTGTTCAACCAATCAAAGTATAATATGCTCATGATATGCTAAGGCCGCTCAACCACTTATTATGATGTGCACTCACCACCAAGGGGCAGACAGTCAACTGGTCAACCAGTTACTATGACGTGCACTGACCACCATAAATATAAATATAATTTTAATGGTGATTGTACTTTATAGACATTGATACAAATTATTCATCTTTACATTTTAGTTATTTGTTGCTGCATAACAAAAACACCTCAAAACTTAGTTCCTTACAACAATAATATCATATTATTTCTTAATAGAGGCCCAGGCAGCCAGGTTCATGGACACAGACAATAGGTGGTTAAGGCTAGAGGAGGGAGAGTTGGTTAGAAGTGGGCAAAGGTAGGGGAGATATGTGGACATCTGTAATAGTGTCAACAATAAAAATAAAATACTTTATTTTGGAAAGACACATTTTTACTTTGAGTACTTTAGACTACCTGTGTAATGTTTATGAACATTATAAAAATCCAAACTGTTCTTACTATTTTCAAGATAAAGATTTTTAAGGTTTAGTACCTATGTAAGCAATTAGATGCTATTAACAAGAAAATATAGATTCTTTTTTTAACCCTTGGAATATTTTTGTAAACATTATTAGAATAGGATTATCATTATGATACTATTTGCCATAGAACAAAATTCTATTTTAGGCTTGTCTTTTTTTTTTCTAACAAATCTTTATTATTCAGATTATTACAATTGTTCCTCTTTTTTTTTTTCCCATAGCTCCCCTCCACCTGGCTCCCACCCCACCCTCTGCCTTTACTTGCCCCACATTGTCCTCATCCTTAGGTGTACTATTTTTGTCCAGTCTTTCCTCGCACCCTCTCACCCTTTTCTCCCTAAGATTGTCAGTCCACTCTCTTTCTATGCCCATGATTATATATATTCACCAGTTTATTCTGTTCATTAGATTTTTAATTCACTTGATTTTTAGATTCACTTGTTGATATGTATTTGTTTTTCTTAATTTTTATCTTTACCTTTTCCTTCTTCTTCCTCTTCTTAAAGAGTACCTTTCAGCATTTCATATAATACTGTTTTGATGTTGATGAACTCCTTTAGCTTTTCCTTATCTGTGAAGCTCTTTATGTGATCTTCAATTCTGAATGATAGCTTTGCTGGGTAGAGTAATCTTGGTTGTAGGTTCTTGCCATTCATCACTTTGAATATTTATTGCCACTCCCCTCTGGCCTGCATAGTTTCTGTTGAGAGATCAGCTGACAATCGTATGGGTGCTCCTTTGTAGGGAATTAACTCTTTTTCTCTTACTGCTTTTAATATTTTTTCTTTATCTTTTGCTCTTGGCATTTTAATTATGATGTGTGTTGGTGTGGTCCTCTTTGGATTCCCTTTGTTTGGTGTTCTGTGCACTTCTTGAACTTGTAAGTTTATTTCTTTCAGCAGGTGGGGGAAGTTTTCAGTCATTATGTCTTCAAATAGGTTTTCAGTATCTTGCTCTCTCTCTCCTTCTGGCACCCCCATAATTTTGATGTTGGTACATTTGAAGTTGTCTCAGAGGCTCCTTACACTATCTTCAATTTTTGAATTCTTTTTTCTTTTTGCTTTTACAGTTGAGTGGTTTCTGCTTCTTTGTATTTCAAATCTTTGACTTGATTCTTACAACCCTCTAGTCGGCTATTAAGTCTCTATAATATTTTTTATTTCAGTCAGTGTATGTTTAATTTCTAGTTGGTCTTTTTTCATATCCTCAAGGGTCTCATTAAATTTATCAACCTTTTCTAGGAAATTTTTGCAAAACCTTATAACCGTGATTTTGAACTCTATATGCAGTTGTTTGTTTTCCTCCATTTTTTTGTTTGTGATCTGTTTCTTTGTCTCTGCATTTTTGCTGCTTCCCTGAGTTGGTAGAGTAGCTTTGTGTGCTAGGTGTCCTATATGGCCTAGTAGCTCTGCCTCCCCAGTTACCTGAGGTGGACTCTCTTGGTGCATCCCTTTGTGGACTCTGTGTACAGCCTTGTAGTTAATTCTTGATTGTTGTTGGTATCACTGGGGAAATTGACCTCCAAGCCAATGGGTTGTGAGGATCAGCTCTGTCTACACCAGGATAACTTCTATGCTGGAGTCAGCCTTATGATACAAGACTTGCAAAATTGCAAGAGCCCTTGTGTTGGGCTTGGATGGGATAGAGTCTCAGACTTGGCTTTCCATCAGCCCAGCCCTCCATGTTGCCCCTGGGTCTCAGTGTCCCTCGGTAATCACTACAGCCCTCTCTGTGTGCACTCATACTCATGTGCCTCCAGACCTTTGCCTTTAGGGGCTCTCCTGAGTTTCCATGCACTCTGGGGATCCGTATGAGTCTGGGTCCCCAGGGTCTTGCCTGAAACTGGGGTTCAGTGCAGTCGGAAGTGGAGTTTAGTACAGTTGGGAGGTTCGGTCTTCCTCTAGCTAGAGAAAGCCATCACACACTCAGTAGTTAGTCCTCTCTGTGCGCACTCGCATTCGTGTCTCCAAACCTCTGCTTTTTGCGGCTCCCCTAAGTTTCTGTGCACTTCTCCCTTTTCATGACAGTCCAGATTTGTCCCCTATGAGTCTCACCCAGAACTGAGGTTCAGTGCAGTTGGAACTGGGGTTCAGTGCAGTTGGGAGTTTCTATCTCCCTCCTGCTAGAGGAAGCCAGCCAGGTACTCCGCCGCCTGTCCTCTCCACGCATGTGTCTCTGTATCTCACCTTTTTGCAGCTTCTCTGAGTCTCTGTGAGCCCCTCTCTTTCCTTTTACTTGTAGAATTTCTACTCTGCCAGCTTTCCTTTGGTTCTGGATGATGTCCATTTTGTCTTTTAGTTGTAGTTTTGAAATTGTTGTACGAGGCAGCTGTTTAGATGTTCACCTATGTTGCCATCTTGGTTTTCCTTCCCTTAGGCTTGTCTTTGCTGAATGTTATATTATAGGTTTTAGATATTGAATCATCTCATTGTAAGAGACTTTTAATTAAGGCAATGACATTACAGATTCCAGCAATAGCCCTATAGGAGGGTTGCAATAATATATACACATGTGCATATAACTACTAATGAGTTATATACAAGTCTACATGTATATAGAATTATTTATAGGGATATCATGGCTGATTTGTGGGTTATTTATTTATTTTAAAAATCTTTTTGTTGAAAGTATTTCATATGTCTCCTTCTTCCCCCTATTCACCCCCTCCAGTGTACCCTCACCCTCTGTCCTAGGCCCTTATAACACCTGATTTGTGTTTTTTTTTAAACACTCTGTTAAGGCATTGGAAGTTGATTAAATCTTGGTCATGGACTATTCTTGTTCTAGATTGCTGGGTGGCACATATTCATTCCTTCTCTTGGTAAACTTTAAATTTAACATCCACTAGTTCCCAGAAACTATGTTGAGCATATTGTTGAATGAATATTACTGGAAAATTAATTCCTGTGTCTCTTAGCAAAAATTTTTCAAAGGTATCACATTTGAACAGTTATCATGAAGAGAGCTGGACTACATATATTTTTGTTTATAACTTTGACCATGCTGCTGTTGATAAATCAGTATGTTTATAAAGCCAATGACTAGAAATCCCTTTCAGGTTGAATATTCATTCCTTCACCAATTTTAAAAATAATTCTACTTGTGTAAAAGTTTACATTTATATGTAACCAAATTGCTCTTTTTGTTTATGATTTTCTCTATTGCCTTTAGAGATAAATGTCATTTGTATTATCTCCTAAAGTCTTTTTTAAAAATATATTTTATTGATCTTTTACGGAGAGGAAGAGAGAGGGCTAGAGAGTTAGAAACATCGATCAGAGAGAGACATTGATCAGCTACCTCCTGCACGCCCCCTGCTGGGGATGTGCCTGCAACCAAGGTACATGCCCTTGACTGGAATCAAACCCAGGACCTTTCAGTCCCCAGGCTGATGCTTTATCTACTGAGCCAAACTGGCTTCAGCTCCTAAAGTCTTTATCGTTTAACTTTCTATACTTAACTCTTTATTTGTCTGGAATATTTTCTGAATTGGATAATGACACATCTCTAGTGATATAAAGAATAAGGATGTATGTACACTGTATTTAGAATTGAACACTGTGCCAAGCTTGTATCTGGTGCACAGTACATTTTTTGAATTCAACTTTCTTTCCTGCAACACATACCAGATCAGTGTTCCAGAAGACAACATCTAACCTATTAACAGCCCAATTTCTGCTGCCAGAGCATTCACTGACAAATAGAGGGGAAGGAGATTTAAGCACATGACTCTAATTAATATAATTCTGGTGTGGCAAGAAGACAGAGAAACTTTCAAAGGAGGCAGTCCTAATGGTGCTTCCTGAGAGATTAATTAAAGTTTATAAAATGAATGAGAGGGAAATGATTCTTCATAAAGAAGGGAAGTATCTGAGACAGTCTGATGTATTGAGAACTTCTCAGAATCACAGTGGAATGCCAACACAGCTGACAAGAGGTGGAGGATGGAAGGAAGAATCACCAGATAAAGAAAGGACAGGGAAACCATGCTGAGTATTTTGGTCTCTCACTAGTTTTCCCGTGTAGGTAAGTGTTCAAGAAGCATAGACATTCAGAATTTTTTACATTTTTATTTCTACAAGTTTTAGAACATGTGTAAAATTTCTCTCTGTTAGTTTTGTATCCAAATAAGTAGCCATCCTAAATGCTCCAGATTATCCCCAAATCAATTGACTATATAATTTCTGGGAATACTCAGATCTTTGGGTTAAAAAAGTTTGCCTGAGTGTCCCCATTGATATTTTCATTTAGGTATGGATCAGTTTCCTTAAATATTTGGAGAGACCTTTGTAGTATAGTCATGGGATAGCATTATGACTTTAGGCACAGGGCTATGCCATAAAATTACCTTTGCTCTGAAACAGAAAAGCTGTGTTGACCCATTCCAAGATCTTTTTGTTTTTATTTTTTCCACAGGTTTTACAAACATATTTTAGTATTTTGTACCCTTGACCAATCATAAAGTTTGTTAAAATCCTAAAGCTAATATTCCAAGGCATTACTTGGGCATTATCAGAGTACTTGGTACCTCATCTAATTTGTTCCCCTTCACAGATAAATTAGGCAGTCTTCATCTTTAATATGTATCTATCATGAATAAAGAATAGATTTATATATGCATAGTCTATGAGGATTATCTGTTATACAGTTGCCTTAAGATAACATGATTCACTGCTCCAATTGAATCTAATTTGAGAATGAAACTGGAGGCTCCTTATTTATCATTTATATAGATTGGTTTCCTTGATCTCTGAGGATCTTTCTAGAAATATAACTCTGGCATTCAGGTAGGCATGGCTGATACACTGAATTAGGATGGGGGGGATATTGGAAAGGTCAAATATTAACAATGAACTCCAGGGTGCCTTAGAGAGAATACAAGCTACAGGCAGAAAGTTTGGGAGAAGGAGCTGTACTGCAGCAATAAGAATGACTGTGGGGAGGAGGAGTTCTAGGGATAGACTTATTGCTGTTGTTTGAAGCATTTCCAACCCAACTATTCCTTGTCCTGGAGGAGAAAGCCTATCAACATGTACAAATAAATGAGCTATCTCTAAAAGAACCCAATTAAGGAAGAGAGAATCATTTCATTTCTCATTTCTTGGTAGAGATGATCAGGTCTTAAGCAGAGCAGTAGGCCAGCATCAGTGGTATTGGTAGCTGCCTGAGCATTGTTATTTGAAAATCGTCGTCTTCAATAAACAATAGTGAGAACACTGCAAATTGAACTTGCCTGATTTGTGACTAAAGTATTGGGGGCTGATCCTTTGGGACTCTTAAATAATTGAAAACTGAGATGAGAGATATATTAAAGCTGTGATAACTGAGGTTGCAGATTAGTGTTAAGTAATTTGTAACTCTGTGTTGATGAGGCATTGGAATATTTGAGTTACACACTAATTTGACCACTATTTTGACAAATGTCAATTGCAGTTTCAGATTATGGCTAGGCTAAATATTAACCAAATTGTATGAATCAGACAAGATTTACTTATCTAAAGATAAGTGCTTCCCAACTATCTTTACATCCTATGATGCATAGAAGATGATGTATTTGTTTGTATTTACCCAGGGGTAAAATGGAGGAGTTTTAGAAAGGAACATATAAGAGGCTTGGCAAAACAATTTTTTAATTAAGGATAAATAAATATAAAATATTAGAGAGCATAAAAATTGAATATATGTAAAACTTTCAAATAAATCAATTATTAAAAATTTAATAAATTTGACTTACTTTAGTGAACCCAATTTCTCTTCAAGACATTAATGTGAATCTCTTCAATACTTGATATTTTTGTAACATAGATAAGAAATTTTGTTTTAAAACTCTTATTTTCACAACAAACCCAAATTTTTAACAACTAAGGTAAATATTTAAAGGACCCTACAGCTCTTCTTTTTTTTTCAATGTCAGATATAATGCTAATTTTTTGTAGCGAATTCAAATGCATTTCAATTCCAAGTGTGCTTTTTTATATTAAAAATTTCAAAACAACAATTAAGTTCTAATTGCAGAATGTACATGCATTTTTCCTCTGTGGTCAGCTTGAATGTCCTTAGATGGGCACAAACAGACGGAAGTATTGCTATATGGGAAGACAGATTAGGAGACAGGCTTGGAGCTACATTGGTCATGACTTCTCTCACTTCTCTGAAAATTGAATACATTTCTGAGCTTTCTCACCCCCCACTTCTCCCTCCCCCTCCCCCTCCTTCCCTTCTCCCTCCTCCTTCCCTTTTTCCTCCTTTCTTCCTCCCCCTCCTCCTCCTCCTCCTTCTCTTCCTTCTTCTGGAACATTTATTAGGCAAATTATAGAGGTATAAGAAGTAATTTAATTTTTATAACAAACAAGTTATGGCTATAAAGGAAGAGCTCTTGGAGTTTAGGAGTGAGGAAGCTAATGGTATAGTGCCTGGGGCTGAGAAGGGAAAGGCAAAGGCAGAGGTGTGCTCCCTGAGGGAAGAGTGCCTTTCTTCACTTACTGAGTGTGAACTCTTCTATCGGCTCCATAGGCCTGTTGAGCAACATGAGTGGCCATGTCGCTACCGCAGAATGCTAAGGCAGACATCCAGGTAATAAATTACTTCTGGGGAAACTCATGATGCTGTGAGGAGCAGTAGGTACTGCATGCTGTCACATCTTGTGTTCTCCATCTGTGGGTACAGAATGAGCCTGATCTTAACTTCTGTCTAGAAAATTCTGGAAAATGCTTATTGAGATCAAAGCTATCTAATGGGGAAACTCCACCCCAAGGCCTAAGTGGGTTAATATTTCCACATCATGTATAATGGAAGTGTAGAATGCAAATTGTCCCCTTGACCGGGAGTTCGACCAGGGGGCAGGCTGGCCAGGGGAAGAGAGGAAGGCCCTGGGAGAGAGGCCCTGGTGGTGGCAGGTGGCTAGCTGAAGGGAGGGAGTACCTGGTTGGCCTCCACCAGCCGTGAGGGATCCTACCAGTGTACAGAGGACCGCTAGTCTCTCTATATAAAAACCTAGCAACCGAACAACCAGTTGACTGGTCGCTATGATGCACACTGACCACCAGGGGGCAGATGCTCAACGCAGGAGCTGTCCCCTGGTGGGCAGTGCACTCCCACAGAGGGAGTGCCACTCAGCTGACAGACCTGTCCCAGAGACCCACCAGTCCTGTGGCAGCCACTTCCTCAGTAGTCTGCAGATCCAATCTCCTGAGAGACTGGCGCTGTGTATATGATCCTGAGAGTGCCACAGGCCTCCTGGAAGTCAGCCTCTGGCTCTGAGGCCGCTTCCCCTCCCTAGATGCTCTGCAAGGAAGAAACAATATAAAAGCGGCCGCCAGGTGGCTCCCAACAACTGGCGGAAACTTCAATGGGAGGGATCCAGACCTGCCTGGCGGGCAAGGGCATCCCACCACCCACCTAGAGGGCGATCTCATCCTGGCCGCCCACCCCCCACCTCCCACAGGATGGGCGCCAGACTCCGGGCTCATGGCTGGCGAGAGCCAAGAGCCGCTGTGTCAGCATGAGCCTCTCCCTATCAGGACTGACTGGGCACAAACCCAAGGCAGGCACAGTGGAGCTGGGATGAGCTGGAGAGGCAGGCAGGAGCAGCAGATGGCATTGGACTGCTGATTTTGGCCCAATTCCCTGCAGGCCAGGTGGAGGGGCCCCACCTATGCATGAATTCCTCACCTGGCCTTTAGTAACTATAAAACCACTGGATGCACACCAATGTGTCATAGTTTACCAGTTGGACATCTCTGACAGAGTCCTATAGGGGAGAGTAACAACAGTAATATCAGCAATAACTTCTGGTGACAGTTTGAAGTGTTTCTGTGTCTCCCCCCAAAAAATTTCACATCATGACAGATAATAGGTCTAGGTTAATAAGGGTCAATTCATGACTTCTGTAAGCACAAATGCCTCCCTTATGACAATTCCTTCATTACAGGAAGTTAGAATTCTCCATGATACAACTTTGCTTGGATATGTGCTAGATATTTTTACGTTTGGGCCGGGTACATCATTAATCTCAGAACTAAGACTATATAACATGCCGTGCACACTGTACTTGGCCCTGAATAAACTTTTTGTTCATCATTCTCAGATTCCTAATAAGATTCAGATTGGGCCGAAAACATTTTGTTCTGTGGAATTTGAGTAAGTGGCAGTTACCAAGGTTTCTGGAACTCGTTCTAATCTGTCCTGAGACTAGCTGAAAGGGCAATTTTGAAGCATATAATCTGTGCAATTTCTGGAAAATTTTAAAAATATGATTGGCTATTGTAAAAGTTAATTGTGGTTAGTATATGATAGAATTTTTTGGCTCTGAAATTAAATATTTTCACTCTTTTATGGACATAATGAGAAGTGGGAGAAATATTCAACTGTGAAGATTGAGTTACCTTTTTTTGCTTAATACTTAGGTACAGATTTAATGTAGTTTGATTATTAAAATAAAGACAATTTTAAGAAGAATTTAGAAGCATGAGGTTATGTTAAATATGCATTTGTTTTTCAATGGAAATCCCTACTGACAGGACATTGGGGAACAGTATTCTCTGGGAAGACTTAAAATATATTTGTCAAATATCTTATAAATGTTGGTGTCTTGAATCTGAATGCAGCCAGGAGATGCTTCTGACAACTGTAAATTTTAACAGCATTGTTCTACAAAGTTGTTTTATGCCTTGAAGCCAAGACACATTCTGCTTCCTTGTCCCTCTGAACTTTCTGGGTTAATAAAACTGTCATTATCACTGTTTCAGCAGCTGACGTGCTATAAAAAAGAGTGTTAGCAATGGATTACTTGTAAGACATAGAGATATTTTAGAAATTTTAAGAGGAAATGTAGTTACTGGACTACCACAACCATATGATCAGTTCATGTGGATCAATCCCAATGGGGCTCTCAGATGGCTGCCAGGCTCTGAATCTTGGGAAACTTGAGGTCCATTCTTCTGTATAAGTTTCTTATTCTTTCTCACTTCAAAGACAGGATTCATAAGGGAATCACTAAAGAGTGCACAGCATTCTGCAACTATAATGTAGAACTATGTAGTGTCCCCGAAGTTGAAGGATCAAAGTGTGGGATCCCTCTAACATCCTACCCTAGCCCTTTTCTCTACCAGGAGAGTAGATTGATTCTACAAGCTGAGACTAGTCTGGTTCTTTGCTTTTCATTGGAAAGTGGTTTTGCTTTTTGACTTTTGAAAGAGGCATATCATTGAATGTTTTTTAAGTGGTTTGGCTGTCATTGACTTACATTTCCCATTTCGATAAGGGGGATTTTCCCTTTTATTTGCTCCTTTCCACATATTTGTTCTATACCCTCTAGGATTCTAGACAATTCTTGCTCTGGTTTCTTGAGAGTTTGGCAATGTTTACTCTATCCAGTTTTCTCTTTTCCAATCTTTCAACCATGTGATCTTTATACATCCCACATATTTGTTCTATACCCTCTAGGATTGGAGGACCACTAGCTAATCCAATTAACCAACATATGATAATATATTAATGGAAGATCTGCTTGGTAGAAGGAAGGTATTTACTCATTTGTCTTCTTAATCATCATTTATCCAAGGGAAATTATTCTAATGGTGAGAATTTTAAACATCATAAAGAGAGAACAATACTATGTCAGGATTCATATCCATTAGGCCAGACATATCAGATTTCACAGGGGTAATATGGATTCCCTCTAAATATTTTTAGATAATAAACCTGAATATTAGAAGTAAATCTGCTTTGGTTCTACCCAAGTCATGAACTAAAAATATCTTGGAAATTTTAGGAAGCAAGAGGATTTGTATCTATGAGGTGACTTTTATCTTTAATGCTTTTATCTTAGAAAATACTGGTTAATATGCCTAAATTATTCCAATTTAGTCTTACTGCAATTCTTTGAAAATTGCTATTTCATGTGTACTTTATATGTAACTTTGATTAATCAGAAGACAATAACTTATTGCTGAATCGTGTCATATATTTACTAGAGTCCTGGTGCATGAAATTCATGCTCAGGTAGGTTCTCTAGGCCTGGCTGGTGATTAGGGTCGATCAGGGCCTTTTGGCTACCAGCTGGGGCCTTCTTTCATTCTGCACTGCCCCCTGGTGGTCAGCACATGTCATAGAGAATGATCAAACTCACGGTCTCCTAGTCGAATTCCTGAGGGGACATTTAGCATATTAGCCATACATACACACACATACACACACACAAACACACACATACGCACACTGAGTGGCTAGATTATTATGATCTCTGAATCCATAATAATCTGGATACTCAGTGTGTGTGTGTGTGTATGTGTGTGTATATATATACACACACACACACACATATATATATATATATATGCATATATATACATATGTGTGTATATATATATATATATATATATATATATATATATATATATACATATATATTTATTTATTTATTAGAAGTCTGGTGCATCAATTTGTGCATGGGTGGGGTCCAGCCAGTCTAGCCAGGGGGGGCGGGGGGACATGGGCACTTGGCTAGCCTGCCTGCTGGTCAAACTCCTGGTTGAGGGGACAATTTGCATATTAGCCTTTTATTATATAGGATATACACTGAGTGGCCAGATATTATGTGTTTAGAGATCATAATAATCTGGCCATCTGGCCACTCAGTGTATATATTAGAGGCCCGGTGCATGAAATTTGTGCATCGGGGGGGGGGGGTGTTTCCTCAGCTTGGCCTGCACACTCCCCAAACTGAGATCCCTCGGGGAATGTCAGACTGCCTCTCACAATTGGGACTGCTGGCTCCTAACCGCTCGCCTGCCTGCCTGCCTGATTGTCCTTAACCCCTCTGCCTGCCTGCCTGATTGCCCCTACCACCCCTGCTGCCTGATTGTCCCTAACTACCTCTGCCTGGCTGATTGTCCCTAACTGCTGCCCTACTGGCCTGATTGCCTCTAACTGCTCCCCTGCTTGCCTGATTGCCCCTAACCACTTCTGCCTTGTTCCGTACCTGGGACTCAGGATTCCCTCCTTAGGCTGGTTGTAGGTACCCGGGACCTTGGCTTCCCTCTCTCTGCCCAGCCACAGGCACCCAGGGCATGGACCAGCTTTTCTTGGGATGGCTGCAGCTGAAGTGGACTATGGGCAGGTGGCTTTGCCCAGGCCACAGCCACAGGTGCTCAGGACCCCAGGACATGCAGCTTGGTCCTTCTCCTGGGCCACAGGCACAGGTGTAGCTACCGGCCCCCAGGACTGCAAGGCATGCAGCTTATCTCTCCAGGCTGCAAGTGCAGGCACAGCTACTGGCACCTGGAACTGAGACATGAGTGGCTTGTCCTTCTCCTGGGCCACAGGTGCAGCTGCTGGTGCCCAGGACCATGGGGTGTGAGGCTTGTTCCTCTCCTGCACCACAGGCACAGGCACAGCTCTGGCACCTGGGACTGCAGGGCAGGTGGCTTTTCCTGCTCCCAGGCCACAGCCTGGATGGTCCCCATTCCTCTCTCACGAGCTTATTTGTGCCTGGCTTGTCCCCATTTCTCCCTAGTGTTGAGAGTCAGAGCTGTTATGGTGTGATGGCGTGAGGGCATGATGACCATTTGCATGTTAGTTCTTTATTATATACTAGAGGCCTGGTGCACGAAATTTGTTCACGGGGGTGGAGTGTCCTTCAGCCCAGCCTATTCCGTCTCCAATCTGGGACCTCTAGAGGGATGTCTGACTGTCCATGGGATCAGGGCCTAAATGGGAAGTCAGACATCCCTCTCACAATCCAGGACTGCTGGCTCCCAACTGCTCCTCTGCCTGTCTTCCTGATTTCATCTAACTGCTTCTGCCTGCCAGCCTGATCACCCCCTAACCACTCCCCTGCCAGTCTGTTTTCCCCTAACTGCCCTCCCCTGCAGGCCTGGTTCCCCCCAACTGCCCTTCCCTGCAGGCCCGGTCAAGCCCAACTTCCCTCCTCTGCTGGCCTGGTTCCCCCCAACTGCTCTCCCCTGCAGGCTTGATCACCCTCAACTGCCCTCCCTTGCTGGCCATCTTGTAGTGGTGATCTTGTGTCCACATGGGGACAGTCATCTTCTGTGTTGGAGTATGGTCTATCTGCATATTACTCTTTTATTAGATAGGATAGAGGCCTGGTGCATGGGTGGGGGCCAGCTGGTTTGCCCTGAAGGGTGACCCAGATCAGGATGGGGGTTCTCTTGGGGCATGGGGCAGCCTGGGCGAGGGGCCTGTGGTGGTTTGTAGACCACTCACACCCCCGGCAACCCAAGCAGAGGCCCTGGTATCTGGGATTTATTTATCTTCTACAATTGAAACTTTGTAACCTGGAGTGGAGCTAAGCCTTCTGCCTGCTCCCTGGCCACATCCATTTCTTTTGGAATGTATTTGTCTTCTATAATGGAAACTTTGTAGCCTTAAGTGGAGGCCTGGGCCAGCCAGGATGTGTGGAAACCTTGGCTTCCTCCATCGCCGGGGCAACCCAAGCCTCCCTCCTGCTCTCTCTGTGGCCACAGCCATCTTGGTTGGGTTAATTTGCATACTTGCTCCTGATTGGCTAGTGGACATGGCTTGTGGATGTAGTGGAGGTATGGTCAATTTGCATATTACTCTTTTATTAGATAGGATATAATTTCAGAGAGTTAAAGGGAGGGAGAGAGAGGTAGAAACATCAACAATGAAACAGAATCATTGACCAGCTGCCTCCTGGGACTCAAGCCTGCAACCCAGAGATGTGCCCTGACTGGAAATCAAACCATGACCTCCTGGTTCATAGGTTGACACATCCACTGAATCACACCAATATTTTAATTTTAGCACTCCATTTTGTTTATTTGTTGAATGATTCTTTCTCTGGGTGGATATAGCAAAGCAAATTTAGATGGGAAAAGCCAATTTGTAAAAGACAATTTTTAACATAAAAGTCTTCATAATCTAGTTGAGAATATGATACATAAATGAAAAATTATACTAGAAAAGTAACATAAAATTTCAATAACTATAGTTTAGATATAAAGGGACCATCAGAATCTTTAATGCATTGTCTGTTTGTTTTTTACCTGGCTTCCTCAGTGCCTTCTCAGAGATTGCTTTAAGAGATACAGGGAGGGGAGAGATAATGAAACCAACCTACAGAGCACTACCCATCGTCTCCTTATACTTTAGCCACGGGAGCTCTACTTTCATCTATTTTACATACAATTTAGTTTGAACAAAGAATTGCAGGATTAAAAGAGTGTAAGGCTCACTAACTCAATATATTTCCTGTTGTTTTATAGATAAGGTAGATGCCTGCAGCCAAGATAGGTTACAGGACTGCCCTACCCTGACAAATTTGCAGCTAAGGGAAGGATTGAATCAGATTCTATTAATTTTCTAGCATTGCTCTAGTGAATGCCAGAGTTTTATATTGGACATGAAATATTTTATATAAATTCCACTTTATTTTAAAAATGCTTTGTATAAATGTGATAGATATTAAAATGTAGAGTACTTTTCTCACATCTAAAAAATGAGCATTTAATTTTTTCACTCTCTTGGCTTCTTCTTTTTTTTAATCACAAATTGGATCTTTTATTAGGATTTTTTATTTGTCACTGTTAAATATCTGACTTTTAACCAGATTTTTGGACTAGGGGGCTCCTATCCATCATCTCGTTCAACATTGGCACCTGTCTGATCTCCAGTAGCTTTTCCAGAACTGCTAATTTCACAATGGAGCTCCACCAGTTTTACCAATTCAAATTTAGGCTTCTTCAGCATTTTGACTTTTCTAACAAAGACATCATAGAATGGATAACTAGATTGGCAAGTCTTTTCTACGTGTTTTCCAGTGCTCTCTGGAATTAGTTTATTGACCACTTCTTTCAAGTCATTTGTCTGTACCTTGTGGGTGGTGATTTCTATCATCTTCTTCAGGATTTGGTGAACCTGCTGATGCTAAGCATAAGAAGTCTTCCAAATCTGATTGTTGGGTAGAAAGATCCATTTTCTAAGAAAGATTGGTATGATGTGAACACACCCCTATGTTCAAAGCAGCACAACTCACCATAGCTAAGATTTGGAAACAGCCTAAATGCCCATCAGCAGATGAGTGGATTAGAAAACTATGGTACATCTACACAATGGAATATTAGGCTGCTATAAAAAAGAAGGAACTTTTACCATTTGCAGCAGCATGAATGGACCTGGAGAGCATTATCTTAAGTGAAATAAGCCAGGCAATGAAAAAAAAAAACATATGATCTGACTCATTTATGGAAAATAAAGAATATTATAACCTGATGAACAAAAAGATAGATACAGAGGCAGCAAAGCAGTGAACAGACTGTCAAATTAAAGTGGGAAGGCTGGGGAGTGTTGGGGAAGGGGGAAAGAGATCAACCAAAGGACTTGTATGCATGCATATAAGCACACCAATGAACACAAGACATTGGGGCGGGGGGTGGGATGAGGGCATGTGACGGGATAGAGGAGGCTGGGGTGAAAGAAGGTCAATGGGGAAAAATTATATATATGTAAAACTTTAAATTAAACAAAATGAGCACACAAACAAAAAGAATAAAGTAAACCATCTATACCAAACAAAAACAAACACACAAAAGAAACCAACACAGAATAACTATGTGAACTATGAAGCAAATAACTATTAGCAGTCTTGAAATCAATGTGAACTTCAGTCATGGTATACCAGTTTTGACCATGGAGCACATTTTGTCATGAGTAAGATCCATGTCATGGAAAGCAGTCAGGTAGTTTTTGCCCTGAACAGCCTCAGTAATTACCTTGAATTGTCTAAATGAAACTTTATTATTCTCATGTCAGCAAGGCTCACTTCAAAAATATGACCCTTGAGGCCATCAAATGCAATTTTTGTTCCTTGAGTTCTAGTGTTTTCTTGATATTTCTTATGTTGAACATAGCTGGTGTGTTCACATCATACCAATCTTTCTTAGAAAATGGGTCTTTCACTTCGCTTTCTTCTTAGCTCCCTTTGGCTTCTTTATGTAAGGCACATATTCTTGCCCAGAGCCATGACGCTGCTCAGAGAATCAAAAGGGCAAAGACTCTCTTGGATAAGTGATTTTTATATAGTTGGAATCATGCTATAGATGTATATTGGAATTTGTTTTTTGTTTTTAATTTTAATAAATCTTTATTGTTCAAATTATTATAATTGTTCCTCTTCACCCCCCCAAATCTCCCCTTCACCTGGTTCCCACCCCACCCTCTGCCCTTACCTCCCACATCATTGTCCTCATCCATAGGTATATGATTTTTGTCCAGTCTCTCCTTGCATGTCCCCTCATCTCTTTTCCTCTGAGAATTATCAGTCCACTTCCTTTCTATGCCCCTAATTCTATTATATTCACCAGTTTATTCTGTTCATGAGATTTTCAATTCACTTAATTTTTAGATTCACTTGTTGA
Organism: Lasiurus borealis; assembly: GCA_004026805.1. NCBI lineage: Eukaryota > Metazoa > Chordata > Mammalia > Chiroptera > Vespertilionidae > Lasiurus > Lasiurus borealis. Next base: position 15,526 of record PVJN01008578.1, on the reverse strand, counting down.
TATATATTTGTTGTTCATAATTTTTACCTTTACCGTTTTCTTCTTCTTCTTAAAAAATACCTTTCAGCATTTCATATAATACTGGTTTGGTGTTGATGAACTCATTTAGTTTTTTCTTATCTGTGAAGCTCTTTATCTGCCCTTGAATTCTGAATGATAGCTTTGCTGGATAGAGTAATCTTGGTTGTAGGTTCTTGCTATTCATTACGTTGAATATTTCTTGCCACTCCCTTCTGACCTGCATAGTTTCTGTTGAGAAATCAGCTGACAGTCATATGTGTGCTCCCCTATAGATAATTCACTATTTTTCTCTTGCTTCTTTTAATATTCTCTCTTTGTCTTTTGCTCTTGGTATTTTATGATGTGACTTGGTGTGGTCCTCTTTGGATTCCTTTTGTTTGGGGTTCTGTGCACTTCCTGGACTTGTAAGTCTACTTCTTTCACCAGGTGGGGGAAGTTTTCAGTCATTATTTCTTCAAATAGGTTTTCAGTATCTTGCTCTCTCTCTCCTTCTGGCACCCCCATAATTCTGATGTTGGTACTCTTGAAGTTGTACCAGAGGCTCCTTACACTATCTTCAAATTATTTTATTCTTTTTTCTTTTCCAGTAGAGTGTTTTTTGTTTCTTTGTATTTCAAATCTTTGACTTGTTTCTTGCGATCCTCTAGTCTGCTGTTCGATTTCTGTTTAATATATTTTTTTTTTATTTCAGTCAGTGTGTGTTTAATTTCTAGTTGGTTCTTTTTCATCTCCTCTTGGGTTTTGCTAAATTTATCCATTTTTTTGCTGGAAAATTGTTAAAAAACCTTGTAACCATGGTTTTGAACTCTATATCCAGTCATTTGTTTTCCTCCATTCCTTTCGTTTGTGATCTGTTCTTTAGTCTTCACATATTTCGCTGCTTCCCTGAGTTGGTAGAGTAGCTTTGTGTGCTAGCTGTTCTATGTGGCCCAGTAGCTCTGCCTCCCCAGTTACCTGAGGTGGAGACTCTTGGTGTACCCTTTTGTGAACTGTGTGTACAGTCTTGTTGTAGTTAATTCTTAATTGTTGTTGGTATCACTGGGGAGATTGACCTCCAAGCCAATAGGTTGTGAGGATCAGCTGTGTCTGCGCATGCGTGCTTGCCTCCAGACCTTTGCCTTTTGTAAGCACGAGCTTCCAGAACTCTGCCTTTTGGGTCCCCTGAGTTTCCATGTGCTCTAGGTACCCCTTTGAGACTGGGTCCCCAGGATCTTGCCCAAAACTGGGGTTCAGTGCAGTTGGACCTGGATTTCAGTGCTGTTGTGAGGTTCTGTTTTTCTTCCGCTAGAGGAAGCCAGGCACAATCAGCAGTCAGCATTCTATGTGTGCACTTTCACATGCACTTTCCCATGCACTTTCGTGAGCCCCCAGACTAACTGTCTTTCGTGGCTCCCCTATATTTCTGTGCACTCCTTCCTTTTCACAACAGTCCAGACTTCCCCTATGAGTCTCACCTGGAGCTGGGGTTCAGTGCAGTTGGAATTTTCCATCTCCCTCCTGCTAGTGGAAGCCAGCCAGACCCTCCTCCACCCATCCTCTCCATGAGTGTGTCTCTGTACCTCAGCTTTTTGCAGCTCCTCTGTGTCTCCGTGTGCTCCTCTCTTTACTTATAGTTGTAGAATTTCCACTCAGCCAGCTTTCCTGTGGTTCTGAATGGTGTCCTTTTAGTTGTAGTTTTGAAATTGTTATGGGAGGCAGCAGCTTAGGTGTTCACCTATGCCACCATCTTGGTTTCTCTCTGGCATTTGTTTTTTAATCTATAGGTTATTTTTTTAAGTTGCCATAAGCTTCATAATTATAAATTGAACTTATTGTATGATGTCTTATTTAGTTGATATAGTGTCCTTTATGTAATTATTTATATACTAGTTGCCTGGTGCATGAAATTCTTGCACATTAAAAGGGAATTAATTAGAGGAAATATTTTAATATTGCTATTTGCCCTTTCTCTATAATAGAAGTGTCAGAGATGAAAAAAAATTAATAAAATGTATATGAAAATATTTCTCCTGTCAGAGTCTGGGGCATGCTGTGGGACCCAGAGTCAAGTCTCTGCCCACCCACATGCACCTCAAAATTGAGCAAGACCCAGATATGGCCAGCCCCACCCCTGTGAAGCCCCCCTATGTGGGGGTGGGGGTGCAACCTCAGGTCCCCTGGCTCAGTGCCAGGTGGAGGGTGCAGCCTCAGGTCCCCTGTCAAACCCTGCCAGCTGAGGGGCACAGCCTCAGGTCCCCTGGTGTACCCTCATGTCCCCTGGCCTGGCACTGGGGAAGAGGGCATGGCTTGAGGTCACTGGCCTGGCACCAGATTGAGGGGTGCACCTTGAGGTCCCCCGTCAAGCCCTTCTGGGCGGGGGGGAGTGCAGCCTGAGGTCCTCCAGCCTGGGGAGTGTGTCTTGAGGTCCCCTGTCAGCCTGAGGTCCCCTTGCTGGGCTCCAGGGCAGGGGGTGCAGCTTGAGGTCCCAGTCAAAAAATTGTGAAAAAAGAGAAAAATAAATATCATGTTCTTTTCCAATTTGGATACCTTTTATTTCTTCTTCTTGTCTGATCGCTATGGCTAGCACTTCCAGTACTATGTTAAACAGAAGTGTGAAAGTGGGCATCCCTGTTTTGTTCCTGTTCTTAGGAGAAATAGTTTTAGTTTTTGCCCATTGAGTATGATGTTGGCTGTAGGTTTGTCATATATGGCTTTTATTATGTTGAGATATGCTCCCTCTATTCTAACTTTGCTGAGAGTTTTTATCACAAATGGGTGCTAGATTTTGTCAAATGCTTTTTCTGTATCTATTAATATGATTATGTGAAATTTGTCTTTCAATTTGTTTGTGTGATGTATCATGTTTATTGATTTGCAAATATTATACAAGCCCCGCATCCCCAGAATAAATTCCAGTTGACCATGGTCTATGATCTTTTAAATATATTGCTGATGTGATTTGCTAATATTTGTTGAGGATTTTAGCATCTATGTTCATCAGGGATATTGGCCTGTAATTCTCTTTCTTTGAAGTGTTTTTATCTGGTTTTGGAATTAGGATAATGCTGGCTTCAGAGAAAGAGTTCAGAAGTGTTCCTTCCTCTTAGATTTTCTGAAATTGTTGATGAGTATAGGTGTTAGTTCTTCTTTGAATGTTTGGGAAAACTCCCTTGTGAAGCTGTCCAATCCTGGACTTTTGTTTGGTGGGATTTTTTTTTTAATTACGGTTTCTATTTCATTGGTTGTTATTGGCCTATTCAGGTTTTTTGATTCTTTCTGATTCAGTTTTGGGAGATTGTATTTTTCTAGTATTTTGTCTATTTCATCCACATTTTCCAGCTTGTTGGCATATAGTTGTTCATAGTATTTTCTTACAATCCTTTTTCTTACAATTTCTGTAGTGTCTGTGGTTACTTCTCCACTTTCTTTTCTGATTTTATTTATTTGGATCCTCTCTGTTTCTCAGTGAGTCTGGCTAATGGTTTTCAATTTTGTTTATCCTTTCAAAGAACTAGTTCTTGGTTTCATTGATTTTTGTATTGTTTTTTTAGTCTGTTCTAATCTTTATTATTTTCTTTTTCCTACTTGCTCTGCACTTTTCTTATTGTTCTCTTTAGTTGTAGAGTTAAATAGTTTATTGTTGATTTTTCTTTTTTTTTAAATATATTTTATTGATTTTTTTACAGAGAGGAAGGGAGAGAGATAGAAAGTCAGAAACATCGATGAGAGAGAGACATCGACCAGCCACCTCCTGCACGCCCCACAGTGGAGATGTGCCCGCAAGCAAGGTACATGCCCCCAACCGGAATCGAACCTGGGACCTTTCAGTCCGCAAGCCGATGCTCTATCCACTGAGCTAAACCGGTCTAGGCTTTTCTTGTTTTTTGAGGTATGCCTGAACTTCCCTCTCAGGACTGCTTTTGCTGTGTCTCAGAAATTTTGGCTTGTTGTATATTCATTTTCATTTGTCTCTAGGAAGTTTTTTATTTCTTTCTTGATATTTTTGGTAACCCATTCATTGTTTAATAACATGCTATTCAGCCTCCAGGCGTTTGAATGTTTTTGGGTGTTGTAATTGTAGTTGATTCCTAATTTTATTCCACTGTGATCTGAGAAGATACTGATATGATGTTAATCTTCTTGAACTTGTAGAGACTTGTTTTGTGTCCTAACATGTGGTCTGTCTTTGTGAATGATCCATGTGCATTTGAGAAGAATGTATATTCTGCTGCTTTGGGGTGAAATGTTCTATAAATGTCTATTAAATCTATCTGATCTAGTGTGTCCTTTAGAGTCTGTTTTCTTGTCAAGTTATTGTCTGGAAGATCTGTCCAGTGAAATCAGAGGGGTGTTAAAGTCCCCTACTATGACTGTATTTTGTCAATTTCTCCATTGAAGTCCTCTAGAAGTTTTTTTTTTATATATTGGATGAATATATGTTTATCAGGGTTATATCTCTTGTATCTTTAGTATTATGTAGTGACCTTTGTTTTCTGATGGCCTTCATTTTTTAAAGTCTATTTTGTCATATATGAGTATTGCTACTCCAGCTCTTTTTTCTTTTCTATTTGCATGAAAAAAATTTTTTTTTACATCCCTTCACTTTCATCCTGTGTGTGTTTTGTTTTGAGGTAGATATCTTGTAGACAGCATATAGTTGCGTCATGTTTTTGTATCCATTCTTGATTGGAGCATTTAATCCATTTACATTTAGGGTTATTATTGAGTGGTACTTACTTATAGCCATTTTAATTCTACATGGCTAGGTTTCTCTCTCTGTTTCTTCTTCTTAGCAATCTCTTACAGCAATCCCTTTAGCATTTCATGTAATGCTGGCTTGGTGGTAATAAACTCATTTATTTTATTTATTTATGTATTTTTTTTTGTCTGGGAAGCTTTTTACTTGGCCATCTATTTTGAATGATAGCCTTGCTGGATATAGTAATCTTGGTCTTAGATCCTTGATTTCCATTACCTTAAGTACTTCATGCCATTCTCTTCTGGCCTCTAGAGTTTCTGATGAGAAATCAGGTATTACCCTTAAATCAGTAATAGTTTTCTTTTCTCTTGCTTCCTTTAAGATTCTCTCTGTTTTTAATTTTTAGCATTTTAATTTTGATGTGTCTAGGCATGGATCTGTTTGGGTTCTTCTTGTTTGGGGTTTTCTCTGCCTCCTGAACTTTTGTGAATTTTTCCTTTACCATGTTAGGGAAGTTTTCTGTCATTATTTCTTCAAACACCTTCTCTATTTCTTTCTCCCTTTCTGCCTCTTCTGGCACACCTGCTATTCTAATATTGTTGTGCTTCACATTTCCCACAGCTCCCTAAGCTGTCCTCCAGTTTTCCTTTTTTTTTTTCTTTTGGGTTCTCTGATTGAGTGATATTTTCAACTCTGTCTTCTACTTTACTGATTTGATCCTCAGCTTCCCCTAATCTGCTGTGTATTCCTTCCAGTGTGTTCTTTACTTGTGTTATGTCATTCTTGCCTCTTACCAGTTTCTATACAGTCTCCACCTTTGGTCCCTGGATATCAAGGTTCTCTCCTGTGAGTTTTCCATTGATTATTCAAGAAACCTTTCCATATTTCAATTGTAATTCCAACTTGTTCCTGGCAGCATGTCCATGCAGTATCTACCTATTTTGCTGCCATTTTTAATCTCACCTTCTAATATTTTAAATCAGTAACTTCCACATGTTAATTCAGTTTGTCACTATCACTGATACTTTTAAGCAGGTTTTAAATAGTAACATTTAAATATTTGTGCATTTTTTTAGAAGATATCTTATTTGATGAAAATAATAGCATGCTTTTCATTAAAAAGTAGTTGCATCTACACTAATAAAAGAGAAAAACGCAAATTTACCATACCTTTGTGACACCCACCAGCCAATCAGTAATGAGTATGCAAATTAACCTAACAAAGATAGTGGGCTAATTTTCATACACAGTCTTGGAGTGGCCGGGGCGGGACAACATGGGAAGGCAGAAAGGTGGTTCTGGGCTGGAGCAAAGGAGGTGCTGGCAGCCAGGGGAAAGAAGGCCCATTCTTGTACAAATCTTCATGCATTGGGCCTCTAGTTACCTAATAATTAATTTTTGGCTAATTTGAATAAATCACAACAAGAAACTTCAAATCTTTGAAGTTTGCTCTACTATTTCTCACATAAAATAGATATGACAGCCAGTTTTATCCTAATTTTATTAGCAAATTTCCTTTGTTAAACCAAGTCAGATAATTGACAATTCTAATCTTATGCTTTTAATATTTATAATTCTAGTTCTTAAACTCTCAGAATCAATGAAAATTTCCTATTTCAGTATCCCCTCAAACAAAGAATAACTTACCTAGATAAAGTAGAGAAAAAAGCAGAAAAATAAAAGAGTGCAATGCAAATAATTCTTAAGTACACATTTGAGTGAGTAAAATTCAGAAGGATCCTTCATTTGGGAAGGAACAGTCTTATTTGATAAATAATGAATTCATAAGGAAGCAAGCATTATCTTTTTCCTCTTTTTTTCTCTTAACCCTTCGACTAAAAGGAGGGTGCTTTGAAAATGTGACACTCATGCAAATATTCCCCCTGGTTTTTCAGAGCTTCCAGAACCATCAAATCCAATTGGAGTACATTCAAAACCATATTTGCTTCCTACTGCAAGTGGTACAGTGAACTAATTTTTCTGAGGTGATTGGCCCCTAACCTGAATTTCTCTTCAGCTGCCTCCATCAAATGGAGTTAGAGTCTTTTCCATTACTGCGAGGTTAATAGCATTTTCAGATTCTAATCTAGTCTCTGGAAAATTGTCTGTTTAAAAAATTAATCAATAATACTCATTTTTACATCAGTATGTCAAACAAAGCAGAGTCTACCATACCAGGCATTTCTGCCACTAACTGTCCTATTCAGTAGATATTCCTACACAACAAAAGTCAATAAACTCGCCATGCTTGGAGTGTTGCCATTTGTTCATGCTTTTAATTCACTCATGTATTAAAGCTAGCCTGAACAACTCACTGGCAAAGACATTAAATTCCCATGAAGCAAATATTTTCAGGAAAAAGGCTTAAAAACATTTTCATGTCTGCATCCTGACTTTTTTTCCTTAGGGATACTGGACAAATCATCTCTGCAAACAACTTATATGTACTGCTACAAAATAAATAACCAATTAATATAAAGTAACCAGGAGGTGGTCACATCAATGCAGATCTATGTAAATTAGAAATGGGGAAGAGTTGTTTTGAGGACTGAATTAGATAATCATATGAAATCACAAAATCCAATGTCAGGCACCTAAACAAACACTGGGTATTAATAATAATGAGCATTATTAAGTATCATTTCTATTATATTCAAGGACAATTAGAAGTTATAATTATAGGGTAATATTAAGCATAACTATTTCCATCATTGGTCCCACCACAGTAATGTCAAGTGTTATAATAGTAACGCAGATGGCAAACCAAGAACAAGGTTGTTTCTTTTGGCACAGAGAACCAAGCTGGCCAGAAATATGCTAAACTGTTCATATAATCTCATGGAAGAGATGCTTCATTAAGCTGTTTATGGAGTAGCATTTTGGGTCAAGCAAATTGACATTGAGCTCCTATTATGGGTCAGGCACTTTCTTATGGAGTACAAAATGAAACTTTTAGTTTCTGTATTTAGGGGACTCTAACGGAGTATGTGAGACAGGCATGTAAGTTATTTATATTACAGTTTGGTAAATGAAATATAATATGTGAGATACAGAAGAAGACAAAATAATTGCTATCAACAAGATTAGAAAAGGCTTCCTGGAAGAATATTCTGGTTGTACTTGGAAAGATAAAATAGTTAGGAAGCATGATTGTGACAAGAGGGTATAGCTGTGTCTTTGAAACATATAAAAGTTAAGAAGCATGATTATGACAAGAGGGTATAGCTGTACAAAAGCTTTGAAGCCAGAATAAACATGGCACTTGAGAGAAATTTAGGATGGTTTCAGTGATAAGTGTGAAATGGAGATGAGTGGAGAGATGAAGCTGGAATACTAAATAAAGGCCAGATTTTGAAAGGGTTTATAACTCTGTAATAGAATTTGAACTTAATTACAAGGTCAATGGAGACCCATTGAAGGTTTTGAAGCATGAGATAGACCTGATTGATTATTCTTAAATTTTATAAAGAAGATTCTAACCAATGTCACCCCAATAAATTTAATAATTTTAAAAAAGACTCATAGTGTGAAAAAAGGTTGATAGAGAAAATGAAGGCAGGAATTATTTCTAGTTCTTGACTTTATTCACTGCTATTGAAGCTTAGGAAGCCAATTGTGATGGGAATTCCTACTTGTCAGTGGATTTAATTGACCAATGGTTTATGGCAATAGCAATGTTCCCCTTGCCTCTCCATCTTTGGAGGATTATTTCTGTGTGTTCTCTTAATATGCTTTATTTTTATTTTTCAATTCCAAGAGAGTCTTAGGAGGCTACTAAGTATCTGAAACAGAGATAATGAGGTCTTCGGTTCAGCCAGACAGAGATTTGAAGAAAGCTTGAAGATAGAGGCTTGGCTGGCAAGAAGGATATGAATGTGGAGCAAAAAGTAGGGAAGAAAAATGACCTAGAGGAGCAGAAATGGGTTAATGAAGTAAAATGTCTGAGAATAAAGCACAATTTATCAATTCATACATACAGAAAAATAATATTTTATTATAGGAATTTATGTTATAATAATATAAATAATAAATCTGAATGCCATTACAAAGCATATATATTAATTTTCAAATATACATCACATATATGGAGCATTTTAACACGTAAGGTTGAGTGGATAATTTTCAAAAGGAAACCTGTCAGTAAAGAAAATCAGGCCCTGGATAGGTAGCTCAGTTGGTTAGAACACTGTCCCAAACACCAAAATTCTTTGGGTTTAATTTCCAGTTGGGGTAACTGATCAATGTTCCTCTCTCGCTCTCATTTCCTCTCTCTCAAAAATAAATAAAAAAAATATCCTCAGGTGAGGACCAAAAAAAAAAAGAAAGAAAGAAGGAAAGAAAAAACAAACAAACATAGGTTATTTGCTGTTTGCCTTATTCAAAATCAAAAGTATTAATTAAGGCCCTGGCCAATGTGTCTCAGTTGGTTGAGTGTCATCTGGTGTCCCAAGGGGTCACAAGTTCAATTCCAGTCAGGATACATATGCAGATTGTGGGATGGATCCCTTGTAAGGGTTGTGCAGGGGGCAGCTGACTTATGTCTCTTTCCCTCTCCCTCTCTCTGAAATCAATAAAAACATATTTTTAAAAAGTATTGATTGTCCAGTTGGTGCGGCTCAGTGGTTGAGCATCAATCCAGGAACTAAGAGGTTATTGGTTGGAGTCCTCATCAGGGCACATGCCCAAGTTTTGAGCTTGATCCACAGTAGGAGGTGTGCAGCAGGTAGCTATTGATGATGTTTCTCTCTTCTCGATATTTCTATCTTTCTATCCCTCTTCCTTCCTCACCCTCTAAAAAGTCAATAATATATATATGTATTTAATATACATATATTAAAAAAGAAGTATTTATATTTGCCCAATATCTTATCACATTGTCATGTTATAATTAACATATTAAAATTTAGGTAAAAGAAGGTATGATGTGATAATGTTTTGCCAAGCTCTGATGTTCTGTTGTTCACACTTAATTATTTGAAGAGTTACATTTCTTTGTTCAGTTAAAATGTAAGAGGTTTCTTGCTAAGTAGTATGAATTGTAAATTGATTAAGTAGCAAGTAATTGTGTTTATATTTAAATTTAAAAGTTTCTGATGGAAGGGACCAATAAATAAAAGTAAATGCTTTACATGTAAAAAGCATTGGGAGAAAATGGGGATTGTTATAGAAAAAAGAAAGCAGAATTGAGGCCTGGGAGGTGAACAGTGTTGGAGGGACTATTAGAAAGTTATGGACCATAAAAAGAAAGTCATTTGCTTTGAAGCTTCTTTCTTTCTTTCTTTTTTTTTTTTTGTAATTGATTTTTTTACAGAGAGGAAGGGAGAGGGATAGAGAGTTAGAAACATCGATGAGAGAGAAACATCGATCAGCTGCATCCTGCACACTCCCCATTGATGATGTGCCCGCAACCAAGGTACATGCCTTTGACCAGAATCGAATCTGAGACCCTTCAATCCGCAGGCCGATGCTCTACCCACTCATCCAAACCGGGTAGCGCTGAAGCCTGTTTTTTAGACTAGAATAATTTGGAGAGATGATTGATCCAGCAAGGAGGAGAGGAGATAGTTTGATATTAGGCTAGAGTTCAAGGTGAAATATTGTGGATTCCCACTTAGGAGTCTAAAGGGTCAGACTGAGCTCTAATTGGATAGCTAATATATAGTGAGGCAAAATATCAATAACATATAGAATTCATTTTTATTTTAAAATATATTTGATATTTATTTAACTAATAATTACATTATATTTTAAAATAATTTTCTAAAAGGAAATTAGTTCTGATTAAAATACTAATAACCCATACTTTTAAATCTATAAGACAGTGATGCAAAGAACCAGTCTAGCATAGTACCTGGAAAAGAGACTCAGGTTCATTGAATGAATGAATGACTGCTTTTTTATATAAGCAAATTGAGGTGTTTTGCTGCTAAGACTATAGCACTGAGCACTACTCCCATCTAGTGGTAATCTACCTGGAGTGCATGGGTAATTAAGGCAATGAAAACATGCCCCTCTGGAAGGGAATTACATGCACTTTCACCTCTTGTAGAGTGATCTTTTGTCTACATGAAATTATACCTTTAACATTATTGAATTCACTTAAATAAACAGCCTTATAAAATACAGTTCCAAAATTTCTATGGAAATTTGTTTGAAGATTTTGCTCATGACATTTGTGAGTCAATGTAGCTTTTATTTAAGAAAATTGTGACTGGAAATGAAAGAGAAATAGATCATTTACAGATTAAAAATATAAATTAGTAATAAACATATGGATATGTTTTTAACCTCATTAGCAGCAAATTAAATGCACATTAAGATACTATTTCTGCCTATTAAATAGCAGATTATAAGAAACAATACGATGCTGGTAAAGGAAGAAATGAGGGAGGCACATTAAATTCTTGGAGGGAGAGTAAGGTGAAACAATTATTTTCTTTTGCTTGATTTTTAAACTATTTGCACATAATTTCAATCTTATATAGAAAAGTTGTAAGAATGTGATTTGTACAAAGAACAGTTACATAAATTTTACCCAGATACATCTATTGTCAATGTTCTACCCTATTTGCTTTAAAATTATCTTATGGAAGTATTTGAGGCTAGTGAACATAAATTATGACCTTCAGACCTGAAACTTCAGAGTGTATTTCCTAATAACAGGGATATTCTCCTACATAGTGACAGTATAGTTACCAGTGTTAGTGAGTTTAACATTATTGTAAAAATTTTTATCTTAGAATCCAGTTAAGATCAAGTATTTTTAGTTGTTATACTCTTTAGTCTCCTTTAATCTGGAATAGTTTCATAGCCCTACTTTGTCTTTTATGACCTTGATATCTTTGAAAAATATAGACTATCCTCTCTTTTGGTAGAACATTTCACATTCTGTGTTTAATGAATATAAATAGAATGTTGGATTCTCTTTATAGTCTCAACTGAAATGCTTTTTAAATGTGGTCTGTACTTCTCAGAGTATCACATCTAAAGGCATATAAGTCCATCTGACAGTTATTGATAATTTTGTTTATCTGTGTAGGGTGGTCTGATTTCTTCATTGCATAATTATATTTTTTCTGTAGAGAAATATTTAAGACCACACGGATATTTTACTTCTCATAAAAATTCCCCTGAGATTTAGCAACCATTGTTGATTCTGCTTGTTCCAGTCTCTACTGCTCTATACTATAATGTAAAATGCTAATTTTCAACTCTGTATACTCCCCTCACATTTATTAGTTGACCCTCAGCATTACACTGTAAGCAAAAGCACTTCCTTCGTTATCCTTCATTTGTCTGTATACACTCATTAGCTCCTATTTTTAAAAATGGTTAATCGTTCATTATGGTACTTATTGTCCCAGATTTGACCCTTCAAGGTGGATTTTTTTTTCTGGGAAATGAAAAATACATAGATGTGACCATTTGTACTTTTGGGAGGGTTGTTTAGAGAATTTTATAAGAGTTTATTTGAGCCAAACTGATGATAATTGCTGGGAAGCAAGATCTCAAATGCTCTAGACAGTGACAGTTTTTCCATTTGCACTTTTTTAAACATAGCAGTATTTTCAGGAAATCATTCAATATCAGTTCATAGCAGTATTCCTAATTTTTTGTACTGCCACATTATACACTATTTGAAACAATTGTCTCCAATAACATGTGAAAAATCTTAAAAATGTTTACACCCATTGTCCAAGTAATTTCAAATTGAGGAGTTTCTCTTAAGGAAAATTCTTAGAAATGCAAATAAAGGTTAATGTACGAAGGTGTTCAATAAAGCATTATTAATAATGGCAAAATTTAGAAATAATCTAAATAACTTACACTAAAGGAATGGTTAATATAGTATTTCCACATAATAAAGTTTTACGCAGTCATTAAAAAAGTTCATGCCTTAATTTAATATTACATTAACTGAAACACACAGATCTCAAAATTGTATGATTTGATCTCATTCATGTAAATGCACAAAAAAGAGATTGGAAGGAAATATACTAATGTGATAAAACATGGCTGCTTCTGAGGATCTTTAATTTTCTTCTTCCTTTTTATATTTTTTGTACTGTCCAAAAATATCTTCAGTGAACATACATTCCTAATTCAAAAAGTAGGAAATTAGTAATCTAGTATTAAATAATTTTTTTCTTCCTTGGGAATTGGAATGCTTCCTCCCTTGGGTTCATTATAGGTCTTTATTATATTGTACACTGTATTTCTCTTTTTGCCCTGGGTGCCAGGAACCAAGTTTGAAGGTCAATCGCAAAAACTTGTGAAACTTGAGTTCTCTTTTTTTTTTAATTCTTTATGTCTGTGTTCTTAACCTTATTATAATGTCCTTTGCTGCAAACTATCTCATATCCTTTTAAAAGGAGGTAGAGTAAAAAAAAATATATATATATGTATATATATATATATTTGTGTGTGTGTGTGTGTGTGTGTGTGTATTTATATATATATATATATAATTGAATTCCTACACAATTGTTTAAAAAACTGCTGAAATAGACATTGTAGATATATAATAGATTTAATTTAAATATGTAAAATGTTTTATTGGCTACCACAGCAATCAAATTCTAGACTTCTCTGATGGTTAATAGGTGGGAATGGGGAGGAATTTACCCAGGTCTCTCTGAGTTTTCCCATCAAATTAAAAGAGAGAGAAGGAAAAATAAAATCTGTACTATTATATTGATCATGTAGAACATGTACTCAAAAGCAGATTAAAATTTTACTTTAAAAAGTTATGTAATATTTTTGGAATAGAGAATGTCTCCTTCCAGGGCGAAATCTACATTCACTTGATTCTTCTGTTCTTAGCCATTGAACCCTGCTAGTGTTAAATATGAGCTCTGTGGCCTGTTCTGCCTTTCCCTACCTAGTATTTAGGAATCATCTAACCCAAATCTCCCATGTTCTTATTTAAGTCAGTTCTTTGTGGTGTTGGCCTCTGAGGACATGTAGAACAACTGTCTAATTTCCATGCAGTCTTAACGCTTTCATAAAAATGAAGATAACTGTTAAGCCCAGTTCCTCTTTCCCTATCCTACTCTTTTTCAGAATAAATTTGAATGAAAGATAATGGATACCTTTATTTAATTGTAGAGAAATAAGCACCAAGTTAAAGTGGTAAGACTTGCAGGACCTTGAGAAATCACTGAGTTATTCCCCCTCAATCTACCAATTTCTGACATAAGAGAATGCCACCTACTACTAAAAATAGGAAAAACTGTCAATTTAATTTTAGAGTGATCATTTTCATAGTAATAATTTATTTGAGAACTCTTGCAATAGGACTCCCTCCCTCTCCCCTGCAATCTAACCAACCTTTTATGCCTCAACTTGAGCCTTTGAAACAAAGAAGCAGAATTTACATAACTAAATTCACCTGACAACTCTTATTAAGCTTGTTTTGATTTTTCCATCTTCTATTCTAAAAAACTAATTCTTCAAACATTTCTCTTACAGATATTATTTTCCAACCACTTAACCATATTTGCATCTTGCCTGTGAATCATTTCCAAATTGTTCACATGCTTCCTTTGCTACGTATTTAAAACAAGACGCTATTATAAGCACCAAGCCAATGTGGTAAATAAATGAAACTATTTTCATACACATTTTGATCTCTTTCTGTTACTCAGTTTTCTTCTGGATTTGGTTTTATGACAATGCTACTTTATTAGAAATTTTTGTTTAAGTGTGCCAGTAAACCTAAGGTCACAAATAATTATCTTCCAGACTAGTAACCATTATCTAGCATCAGGAGGGGAAAAATCATATTTGTTTTGCTAATTATTATATTCAAAGTATGTGACACCAAGAAGACATTTAATATTTGTAAACTGACTGAATGAAATTTTATATAGCATTTCATGATTTGCAATACAATATTTTAAAACAATTTGTTTAATTGTTAAAGCTATTTGTAAGCTAGTTATTACAAGCTGTGGAAACTGGAATCCAAAATAATCTGTTCTCGACTGCCCCTGACAAAGAGAAAGTGGAGCCAATTCTTTACTTACCATGTCTTTTTATGGAGAGGCAGCATTGTTACTTGGAGGATGGCATAGTCTGAAGCTGCAGAACAACTGAGTAATACTGGTGTCACTATGTAATAGGCCAGGCCAGGTCAATGGGACTTCAGAATATGGAATCTTAAGCAAAATTATTTTCTTGTGTATACTGGTTTCTTGAAATAAACGGATATTTCTGGACCTATTTCCTCATCAGCATAATGATGATTATGATACCTACTAACTAACCCACAGAGCCAATATCCTGAGCATAAGGATATAGAGAGTGCATGAGTTTGAAAGTGCAGTGTCTCTTTAAGGTAGTGGTACCCATGTCATAGCACCACTTAGTATGTGGCTAACTTAGTATGTCAACAAGAGGAGAATTTCTCTGGGATGGTTTCCTGGAGAAATTCTCCTCTTGCTGACAGGAGGTACTCTATAGCTAATCAATAAATGTGACCTAAATGATACTTCTAGTTTTAAAAATCTTTCTATGTTTGACTCTTCTGTCTTATAGGCTGTCACTTTCATCGCCAAAATACATAAACAACTCCCCACCCTGATCTCATCATCTTTATTAATTAAAACAAGAAAACAAAAACCTGCGTTACATTAGGTGAGGTACTTGTCAGGCCCTGTATTTTTAAATATAAATATCAAACTTAGTAGGTATGGTCTAATGTTAGGACATTCAATGCTGTTTGTTTCTAGGCATATTTAAAGGTGTAAATTATCTATATATATAAAAGCCTAAGCAACCATTCGACTGTTCTACTGGTAGCTATGATGCACACTGACCACCAGG